>DVQP01000244.1:0-27302 GCA_018231745.1 Danaus eresimus
TCCAAAGATTATAGATACAGAAAAAATAAAAACAATATATTGTGTCCATTTATAGAATTCTGATAAACAGATCTTAAATAGAAGATATATTAATATCACCTCCTTCATGCTCCTTTTAGGTCTGTGAACGGTTCAAGGCGGTGTAAAAATGTCACCCAAAAATATATTACAGTGCTACGATCTAAATGAATATCGTTGATACTTTCCGTTTTTAAATCCTTTGGGGAAAAAATCCTTTGTTTCATAACATCCTTTACTTATATATTTATAAGTTTTTGGACTTTGATTTTGTTAGTAATAAATTAACAACAGATGAAATGTGCGCTGACCCTTAAATAATTTGATAGAATACATGAAGCATGTATTTAGCGAAGTATAAGTAAGTATAATTACACGGTGTATTTGTTGAATATAACGAGTGTTTAGATTTACCAGAATTAAATAATTTTCGTGAATTCTTCTGCAGCAACTAACGGATATATCGTGTTTCGCTATTACCAAATTTATTTTCGCACTGTATTATTATGAAAATCATAACAAAAAAATGTGTAAATAAAGTATTTCAATATTAATATAATTAACATAGTTAATTTTACATATGACATTAACTTGAGAGAACAATAAAATATATATTTTTTCTAGAATACGTCTAGCTAGTATATTGTACTTTGTCTAATCACATCAAATCAAAAATGTCAGTGTTCTTACTCTCAAATTCAAATATTGCGAAATTTAACATTGTCACAAAAAATCCTTGTTTTGAATAACCCTAAATTGTCTGTGATTTGCAGATGAATACTTTGAAAAAATAAATAAAAGCAAAATGGATAGAAAATTGGAGCAACAGAATATCAGTTAAAATAATCCAAAGCTAATGTTTACATCAGACTTCACATGTTTTAAGGTCAGAAACAATCCAAGTTATTTTCGTATATTAGTAAGAAAACAGAAACAAAATTCGGTAGTGAAACGGTCGTTTAAAAATATAATCTTATATCAATTTTATTAATTAAGTTTTATGAATTTCTATAGTTATACACGACATTTATATTTTATAACTCTGTACGCGAGTCGTGACATTTGATTGGATGCGGTTTATATTGTCTCTCGATACAAAAATTTGTATAATATTATTAACTTTTATTTAAAATATAGCGAAATGTATGAAAAACGTTCGGATTAAAAATAATTATCTTTACTATTGTAACATCGTATGTTATTCATATATTTTTGTTTTAATTTGTTACCAACGTCGATAGATTAAGATCTATTATATGAATTACGTGGAATCAACATTTTTGTACTTCATTATTACAAAAGAAAACTAACATACAATGAGAGGGTAACAAATTATAATGATATGTCTCAAATACAAAATATATTTAACAATGAAACGTTTTCTAGATAACAATAAGTACTCGAATGATATTATAAGGTCATGAAAACATATTTTTTTACTTTAAAAATTTTAAAAACTTACAATATGATCTATCGTTGTTATCTACTGAAATGCTTTTGAAAAAAATAAGCGTAGCAATAAGCGTTGAAATTTGAATTACTCGCTCACAATAATAGGTATTCTGTTACAGAGGTCACGCTGACACCTGTAAGAGGTCACGATGACACGGAAACGAATACAAATAAAAAGTAATATATATACAACTATAAAATAGATAATATAGAATACGGAAGTACTGGTCAGAAGAATATCTTTTTGAGAATAAGACAAGAAAATCCTAGATTGTTTCAGAAAAACCTTCTAACAAATTCTTTGTATGTTATATAATAACATAATATAAATATTTCACGTAATAATAATAATAACTGACCCATAAACAAAACATGGTTATCTTATGTGGGTAGTTCTTGTGAACTCACAGAACCTCAATTCAAGAGTTCTATAGGAATGCTCCAATGATTTTTCCTGGAACAAATCCTGTTTTACCACGTGGCGTAATGTATCATATCAAAGATGTCAAGCAAACCAGATATGGGATGTTTAGAAAAGCTTTTGAATCAGCGAGTTTATATGGGATACGCTAGAGCAATACTGAGAAATGTTATTATGTTGTTTTTAATAACAAAGCGAGTCACCCCAGTTTTATTGTATTTCCAACTGACACTTGCATCAGTAATTATTGTCGTTTGAATATAATTTTGGCACACCGCCGCCCTCTTAGTAATCGGTGATTAAGTTCATTCAGAGTTTATTTTGATCGCATGCGTGCACAATTCGTTTTAATTTCATAATATTGAATACTGAATGAAAATTTTATTGTTAACCTACTGACCATGAAGGGTAGTTTGCAAGATTTGGTCATATTAACTATAAATTCCGGAACCAGATAGTATTATAACCCAAGACCTGAAAGTTTGTATACATCCCGATTTCTCATATATTTCGCTTTCCATCTTTTAACTGTTGACTGCTAAAATATTTTGTATGTCAAAAAATAATCTTAAGTTTACTACAAATATCCATTGTTACCCTAACTACGAAGCGTGACGAGTTTTTCATTCATAAATCTTCACTCACTATTATCAGTATCAGTATTATTATTGAGTAAAAATACTTCGTGTGACATTAACAACCGTGAAGCGTTCAATTTTAACAATAACCGTCTTAATCAACTCTTTCAAGAACATATGAGATGAGTCAAAATATTCTGATAATTTTAGAAGGTTGTCATTAAATTATTTCTCTGGCTTATATTCAATAACATTCATTCTGATTCATAAACAAAATAAAAACTTCATCAAAATGAAGCTTTTGCCAAATATTTGCTTGGATCCTGTTGTCATCGAAGTAACCAAGGTTCAACACATGTCGTACATAAACTTGGTTCTGCGAAAATCACGTGCATTTTTTCGGTACGCTTTCCGCTGCAATCTCGTGAGAAAATTCGGGAAAGTAGAAAGTGGTGACCCATTGTCATTACAAAGGCCATGTCATTGTTGTATTATTCCCATTGAAACATCTTAGATAATACACGCACACAACCTCTCCATATTCGACTTATTCGATAACACATAACATAGAAATTATAATAAAAATACAATACTATACTATAATAAAAATATTATACAAGGAAAATTACTCAAAACTAAACAAACAAAACTAATGCTTCGTCCGTATCAAAGTAAAACGTGAATAATTAAAATAAATGGGGGGAAAAAATTTGCAGCTCAACAGACAAATTACAATGGCGCCCAGATGTCGGCTAGTATATTAAAAAATACATATATTATTATGTATGCTAATGAAGTCTATTAACGGAAACCGTCTCTGAGAGTTGTTTTTATTTTGGACATCATTAAACAGTCTATCTGATGCTAACAACTCGGTAGCAGTTATCATATCACATTTCTGTTACCACCAGTACATAGATAGTTCTCATTCGATTGTATCAATGTATATAATTCATATAACCATCCTATTGACGTATTTATATAGTATGCTACAGTATATTGACCCGTGTGTTGTATGACGTAGGTACAAAAATCGCTAGTCGGATTAAATACTGTGGGTTTTCCGTCATCGCATGACTCTGGCGCGCGCGGAATGCGGAGATGACCGAAGATCACCGTTTTCGGTATATTTTTTTTTAAACTCATTAGCATCTCACCGCGTCGGCGCCCGCATAATAGATTGATGTAGACGTAACATCTGATTAAGACGCTCCGAAAGATAACAATATTGAATTACATTATACAACTCCGGCAGCCATTTTGATTTAAAGATCATGTTTTTTAATTAGTTCTGAGTTCAGGGTCGCGTTCATTCTGTACGTTCAAGCTGGATTTTTTTTTTTTGGATATACTAAAATATAAATTACTTTGAAATCTAACTATTTTAATGTGGTCACAATAAAATAAATAGACTCAAAGGGCAAAAACAAAAGGACTGTATCTTAGATATAAATTATCAGATTGATTCTCAACGATGTAAGAAGTATTGCAGATAATAGTTTTATGATATTTAAAAATTAAAACCTTACTCTATAACTTTATGACGTCAGACTGTTATCATAATCGGACGTATTTTGATTACCACGTGAGAATATCGAACAGAAACGTAAATCACGTGATAGTTACGAGATTGAAATTTAAACGTGCTATTTAAATTTTAACATAAATTATTTGCTCATTATAGAAACATAAAAAATATATGTCATTAGGAATTTTAATACTTAATTAAATAAGTCGATATTAAGAAATATTTGTAAACATTTTTCTTCGAACGTATCAAAAATATACACATATATATAATATTATTATAACCATTGATATACACGACAGATATATTTTCCCTATAAACCTCACTCAAAATATATGAAAGGAAACCATCTAATTAAAACTAAAATCTCATCCGCTGATTAAGATATCTATAAAAAAAATATTATTGCAAAATGAGTTTTGTTACATATGAAATAGATCATATTATTACAAACAGTTTATTTGGAGCGGACATAGCAACAGGGAGCTTTCATTTTAGTTAAAACAATTTTCTAGTACATGTTCGCTTTCTACGTTAATATAGACGGGAATCGAGCCCGCCTGCATCCGTTGCATAATAACATACAGACAGACAACACAGATTACTATACACTAATAGAATTATAATATATAGTTCCTTAGCTTTTTAACAAGATCGGTCGCAAATGATTTGATTAAATAGTAATAATATCATGTATACATATGTTTTATTAATATATATATATAATATGCATAACATAGAATGTGGCTCCAACATACTAGACATACTATTTATTCTTAACTTACAAGTAACTTACACGTAATTCTGTAATAGTCTTATATTTTAATAGTAATTTAGTATACGTAACACGCTAACATAAAGGTTGCATGTATATTAATAAAAAGAAAAGATAAAAAAAGCAAGTTTCCAAGTCGTAAACCGCCAGCCAGGATCCGCGTACATCCCCAAACATTTGTGAGGCCAAAGACTCGGTTCAACATTACAAGACCACAATAATATACAAGAAATATATTAAGATTAAAAATGTACATGTATACACAGTTACTATTATATAATTAATCAAAATATATAAACGTAAAGTTTATTATATTTTTATATATTCTATGTTTTAATTATCTCCCATTGAAATATACAAATTTATGGACACACAAATTGTTAGGTCGGCGCTAGTTTATGGGTAACAAAAACCCGACGTTTAAGAGGACGTTGCTCGTGCACTATCCTAAATTGCAGTATCCGCAATCTCAGCAGTACAACGACCTTGATAACCGTGACCAAATATAGCAAGGGCGCCACGGGGACCTCAATTCATATAATATATATATGTGTGTGTGTGTATGTACAGAAATATTATAACAGATAAAAAACTACCTCCATTATAATTTATAATAACATTTTTGTAACATATCTACAAAAAATATACGATTAAGAAACAATGATCTGTATTTGGTCGTAAATTTTAATTAGATTCGTTATAATTTTATCATCCATCTAAAACACTAAGCTCTCAATTATTTTATTATTTAAATTTGATAGGTATCAATTAATTAGAGAGGAGCGATAACAGAAGTCATGAGAACAAATCCAGCAAGAGCCACGTTAAATAAAAAAAAATAGCTACTGTACAGTGATAATTATAATTTCATAACGTAATTCGAACAACGGACTGCTTAATACAGAAGAAGTGCTAAAACAAACGAAACCGGACCAAGGCTCTGAATTGCAACATCCCATGAGAATACAGGGAATTAAATCAATCCGTGGGCTGTCAAATAAAATGTATCACAATGACTACTTCAACAATAACATATTTAATCTCAAACAGAAAAAAAAAACTAACCAAGATTATACACGACGCGATAAAAAAACAAACATCTAATAAATAAATAAAGAATTCAAAGAATCCGACGACGAGACGAATTATTACAGAAAATAATATATAAAATAACGAAATCCGTCTTAATATTAATTATACAGTAAATGTGAGAAACGTCGAGGAAAACTGTCGCCGGAATAACATTATAATTCATATAATTAATATACGATTTAAATAAAAACAATCATAATAGTTCTGTTTTGATATGAGACGGCGCCGACGAGATGGAGCCTGCATCTCGGATGGCACTAAACGTCCTTATTGAGTTATTTCGATGATGACCTTCGGACGAACAGTTTATTATGATTAATACTATTGTAGTAGAAATATTCCAGCTATATATAGATAGTTCATGTTTCCATAAATTTTTAATATATTATATACTTGATTTAACACCGGGCTTCGCTTCTATACAGCTAACTTTGTTAGAAACATGAAATTGGATATACTTACATACTATTATTACAAATATTGGAAATTTATGACAATATTGTTTCATTTAACATTAAAAATTTTAATGTCATAAATTTAGATGTATCATCATTTATCTAATTTCAATATATTTATAAACAAACAGACGTTTTACTATATAATAACATTACATAATTTGTGTTCAGACGCCGGCGACCGGTTAGTGCCTTCTCCGGCGCCTCCAGATGCGATCTTTTACCGAATTCCTTGTAACCGAATTTATTATCGATGTGTTTTTTTTATCTGGACGGATTTTATTTTCTGTTAGCAATAATAAAAATGTGTAAGTTATTTTAATTTTTTTTTTTATTATAGTATATGTGTTAAATACACAATATTAGAATAGGAAAATCCCTACGAAATAAATTCCAATGTGACAGCTGTAAACGGAAAGATTGACTAATGTGAACCGTCGACACATAAACAAGGAATTCAGAACGTTTATTGACAAAAAATATATTAATGATATTTATGTTTGTGTTAATTCCAAATGAAACTAAGAAAAAGTGTCAATTAAAACCTCTTAGGGAACAGTTAATGTGAAAATATCCTTTCTGTTTGTCGAATAAGGATTGCGATTTCATACTTAAAGTTTTATATGAGATACTGAATTAAAACTTGGTTATAATTATGCATTGAAAAAAATATTTATATAAATAATAAAAATACACGAGGAAAATAAGTAAGCCATGAAATGGAACACTTTAAATTACTAAGAATATATATATAATGATGTCGGTAATAAACTTTTTAATAATAAAAAGAAAGATTAATAACACACCTTCATTTATATTTAATAGAAAATATTCGGATTGTCATGTTCAAACCACAGTAAGATTTTTTCCATGGTGTGCTTACATAGAACATCCATATAACATTCCAAGAATTTACAATTATATCTATTAATATATGATAAGGTACAAAAAAAAGATCCGGGATGCCGCACCGAATGATTGAACACTCTTATTGGAACAATAAAACTACGGTGTTATTTAAATCTTACAAAACGCATCCGACGACCTTACAAGGACGAAACGATGTCGATGACTCCACACATTAGGATCTCATGTAAAATTAACAATTCTGGAAGCTTATCGAACTTTATGAAATATAAGCGTACATATATAGCTATACTTTAAGTTATATAAATTATTCATAGTATCATAATAATATATAAATACATCCGCCATGCAGTCCCCATAGATATACATATAGGTTGCATTCGATGCATCTGTGTGTGTATGTGTGTGACAGATTATGTTAGTGTGAGTATCATGCGCACGCGCCTACGACGGTGTATTTACGAGCGCGCCCCTACCACCGGCGGCACTCATGCGCCGCACGACAAACGGAACACACGCCACCACCATCTAGAGCAACCGACCACCCTGCGACCCTGTGACAGACAGACATACAATCCATTCGACAAGTATGTGCCGGTGTTAACGCATGTGATACAGTGAAGTGACAATATTATGTGCTGAGGATTTGAACTCAACTAGTAGACAAGTGTCAGAAGCAGCCTGAACCGTTGATAATAAATGTAAGATTGTGTTCATATTTAAAATTTTATAATATTAATAGTGACCTAAATACTATGCAATATAACGTGTGACTGGCAAAATAAACTTAGCGAGACTCAATGACAATACAGAGAAACGTCTGTGAGAAAATGTAAACAAAAATGAATTGTTAGTTACGTAGCTGGTAAAATATTCTGTGAATATTTATTAATAATAAGCGTCCTTTGATACAAACTCGGTAACATAACGTATACGCATTACACGGTCCGATTACAATACGTACATAAATCCGATTCATATAAAATAATCTCATAGGAATTAATTTAATTAACTTGCTTATTAAGTGACTTGACAAAAACACATCGCCGGTGAATGAAAAATATTAAATGTCACGTAAGATTGGTTTGTGATGAACCAAGATTATATTGTAATGAAATCTATCAAGTCATTACAAATACGTTAAGTTTAGAATTAGCTCGGAACCTCATATTGAAATACCGGTAGACGGTCGCGGTATGAATTTTAAAATTAACATAGTGTTGATAACAGAACAAAATAACATTTATTATGGCCACAACATCCTCGTAACGGGATATGAACGGCGATGCTTTTAAATTATCGAATATATATGTACTACAAATAGATTATAACATATTTTTTTATCAAAATATTTCAGTATGAAAATTAAAAATAAAATTTGAATAGTGTTGAATTAATGTTAAATAATTTGATTTTTAAAAATAATCTATATAAAATAACAGACAGGCGCTAAGGACGATGTGTAAGCAATCGTGAAGTAATGATTGATATGTAATCACAACTCGATATATGAAAGCTGTATTATCGAAAGCTCACCTCGCTGCCATGATATAACCGTTAAGAATCACATATCGTTGAAAACCTGTTACACATAATAAACGAATTAGTCAAGGTGCAAAGCAAGTTGCGTTCAGATATGAAACATTAAACATTGGTAATGGGTGAGTTGTTAGATGAAAACAATTATTGAGGCGGATGTAAGTAACAATACGAGATCTGTCAGTATTTCCCCGAATAAAACATGTTAATAGCATGTGATAAAATTGATATAATCTCAACGATCAAGAAAAATAACGCCTTATAGCGGTTTGGAAACACGAACGGTGTAATTACAGGCACGGTATAAGAAGATAAAAGTGTAATTTGAATCGAATTGAAACTATTATATGTCAAAAGCTACACGAGGAAACATTTAATTCTGCATACATAAAAGATAAATTAAAAAGAAATTCAATGTCACAAATTCGCCTTCTATCGGAATGAAACGAAGGCTACCATCGACTACCATTAGTACAAAAAACCAGTTATATTGCATACCACGCCGAGCTAAGTAAAGGCTGGCATTAACAAAACTACATGGGTGAATTATAAGAATGTAGCATTCCCAGTTAGAGGGAGCGAGTATCACCTGCTATACAACCTTTAGATGCCTTCGTCATAGTCTAGACGGGCTTCAATCCTATGATTCAAATGAAATTCCAATTCAAGCGTCACACCAGAGGAATGTCGTTAAAAATATCAAAATTCCTTGAATATTACATTAATATAATAATATATTTTTCTATTAAATACGATCACGTCATCGTTTAGCTATGGAGCACTCAGCTAACTGGGCAATGTTTACCGAGCTCTTGCGAATTATTGAAAAACATTCTTTGATAGTCATGGTAGTACAGATCAATGATTACGTCAGACGATGAATAAAAACCAGATCCGGCTCGTGTGTCGTGATGTCCACCGCGTCAAAAACTGAACTAGACAAAAATGAAGTGGCAACAAAACAATTCACATAGATTACTATACTATGAATGAAACAATAGTGTGTTCCCAGCGGTTGCGATTTCACGTCGTTAGCCTATGATGTTATTTGTCGCGAGAAATCTTATGAACAAAAAAAAATTACGCGTCACCTTGATAATAATTAGCGATCAAGATAGTGCAGCTGGAATTATTTTTATATTTCTTGTAGATATTACAAAATCGACATTATAAATATGCAACTTTCCTCGTACCGCTGGCGAAGGACTCGGGCGCAATCTCAGGCCCACCGCCACGCTCCGAAAACCACCAAAAGGTAGTGGCAGAACGGCGGAAAAAATTTTGAAACAAATTGCACAAGACACTCATATTTTTAAACAATATAAAATTAATTGCCATATCTGATCAGAAACTGATAATTACTGTTTACTTCAGACCTCATACCGATCAATTCTCGATAGCAAAGAGTACTTACGAATTGCTATTTCTTTGTTATACTGGATAACTCTTACCTGAAACAATAAAAAGCTTTAATAAAATTATATAACAATAATTTATCGTATTAAAACCAACATCATAACGATACATTAGTTGGTTTTAAGTGCTATTTTGAATTATGGGAAAAATAAGGAAATTATTTCGTAAGCGCAATCACCGGAAGAGGCCTGAGAAGCAAATAACTTTGTGTTACATAGAAGATTATACAAAGTGTCGTATAAGACCATGCAGAATTACGAAACGAAGATCAAGAAAGTCGGAAACAAACAAAAGAAATGAAAGTCAACAACAAATCAGTATGCGTACCTCGAGAGCAGTCTCGAAAAAAATAATTTAACAAATCTTTATGACATCTTAAAATACGAGGAAGTCCAAATAAAGAATATTTTGTAAGCTGTTCCACTTATTTATCATAGTTCTAGTGGTTTAAATTACAAACGACGAGAATATAAATCAGTTCAGGAAATCTTTGTCAGACCTATTTAGGATATACGTAAAAAAATCCACATGTGGTATGTATGAATTCTTACACAATAATGACGACCTTGTATATTACAAAGACGTATTATAAATCATAAATCGGACAGCATTGAACGAATAGCTGCGCGGGCGCACTACGAAATATTGATGGCGGCGCGTGCGCATTCACTGACACTGTCGCGATTCGCTTGTCACGAAACAAAAATCATAATTTATATGTTGAACTTAACGACTATTCAAAAAGATGAAATACAAATACATAGATAAAACCAACTAACTATAAGTAGATTCTTAAATAAAAATAAACATTTACTTCGAACATAAAGTCTAAGCGATATAACTTCTATTTTACTGAACCTTGAGACTCTAATAATCCTAAAAGATAGCTTTATTGTTTAGGTAATATTGGATGACATAAGGTAAACATCAAAAGCCGCATTCCAAAGTGGCTGTCAATAGAACCTTGCCTTGACCGAACAATGTGACTGTGAAATGTATAATAAATTAACCGATGACATTATACAATATATCATTATTAAACAGAAAAGATTGATACAAAGATAGCATTGAAACAATAAACGAAATATTGAGAACAAAAACTAACAGATGATATTCACACAACGATTATTAGACTAACGATTTTATTAACACAGCAACTGAGAAAATTGATTAAACAATGGCTTATTTAGAAACAAAATCAATGGACAAACACGATCAAAACAAAAGATCTAGTATGCAATCATTCATCCGAACGATTAGACAGATTACGATAGCAACCAATGAATTTTGACCATTGATGCGAATGTAATAAGATTGAGATTCATACAAGACCGCTCAAGTCATAGGCTATAGATATTCAGCCTTTGGACAGGCCGGCACGCGCTATGTACAACGCATCATTAAATTTGCCAATCCAAAGCACTCTTATCGTAAAACGAATTCGAAGTCAACTATAATATCACAAACCGTTGTTCCCTTCCAATGGGTATAAATCGATATTTTATTTCCGTGATTTTTTACGAGTAACAAGTAAAAGCAGTTATTTCATAATATTGTCGTATGACAATTTCAGTTCGACCCGATTCCTACATCGGTTCATTGTAGTTACGACATCAGTCAACAGTCAACCTTACATTTCGACGCGTGTCCTAACAGGTTAAGATTGTATCAAATGAATGATTTCAGTTTCAATTATGTCTTGAGGCCAATGAAATTATAAAGTACAAGTTAAAATCAAACGTTTCAATTATAAAACTAAATACGTCCTACTTAATTATATTTTTAATAATATATCACCTGGCAGATATAAAATAAAACGTTCATATAACAATTTAATACACATATTGTACAAGCTGTGAGTAATGTGGTTTTATTTGTTCCGTAAACTCAAGGAGACCAATATTATACTATTACAATGTAGTTGCAACTACACCGCCGAAGGCTAGGCATAATTACGTAAATAGCGACTTCAGAGAGACTATCGAACATAGATTAGTTGTCAGACAGCTAGATCCTGTTCGAAACTTTACAGAAAACTAAATGGTTGAACGTTACAAATTAATAAATGCAAGTCTTATTTTAAATGTAGCCCAGCAGGTGAAACTGCAATCAGAATATCCTGACAGACGGCAAACAAAGGCCAGTGGAAAGTTAGCAGAGTGACGAGCACTGAATACAAATTGTCAACAATGAATCAGTTGGCAGTAAAAATAATAGCCGACACAATTCGTTCAGCTAAACATAACATTAGAACTTGGAATGTTACAAATATCAAATAATTAAATTTTATTGGCATTCCCGCAAGGTTAGATTTTAGAATTTATAAACTTTCAGAATTACTTAAAATTTAGTGCTCATTAATAAGGAAAGGTTTGAACTTTGAATAGGAAGAGTTGCCAAGTTTTTCGAGGTGAGCCGGTGATACGAGCATTCAAAGCTATTCCCCTAAATGTCAAACTTTATGTTGAACTTCACGACTCTAAGATCACGAGAATAACGAAGATGAGCTAACGCAGATTCCGTTTGTCAGTATAGGAATTAATAACTCTTATAAACGCAATGTACATAAATAAAATAATTCCTTAGTACTCAAGAATCTAGAACTGTAATAATATATAAAATTTTAAATAAGAGATAACAGGTGGAAACTATTCATAAATTGCTCGCAGGTCACGGCCATAGCATCCCTCTAAGACAATAAAAGCGACATAGGATTTAGTGAATGAAATAATGAGAATAATGTTTTTTTGCACGTCATATTATATTCTTGGTTGTATGAAACGCATACGTGTTCTCTATACATTTATTGACTGGGTCACGTTTCACCTTTACAAAAGTCACAACGTTAATAACTTGTAAGAGCTGTTACTTTTACTTTATTTAAGAGACCCGCTGGTTTTCTTATCAGGCCTAGAAAAAAAAGTTTGAACATGTAAATAATTAAGCCTCAAATGAAAACATGACAGTCGATTTTGTCGCAGACCTCGCGGCCTTCCTGCTACGTGGTCATTACTTCTTAATTTCCAAATTAAACGGTTGGTTCTCAATGCCACCTAGATCGAAGGTGGTCGCTTAAGACGAATTTATAAAAGGCGGCTGGCAGCACGCGGCACGCCAGTGCTTAAAACACTGTCAGAACGTTATATATCGCGTCCTTTCACTTCGCTCACGAGAGACAATTAAACCTATCTAAGTAACAAAATCTATGTCTGAGATGAGTTCATTATCTGTGTATTTTTTGATTTACATATTGTGCGAATAATATAATTAAAGAGACGCTTGTAAACTTTCAGATGGTGAGAGGGGCGACGTCAGTGCTGACCATAGCGCTGGCATGGGCGTGCGTGGTTCGTTCCAGCGTCCTTGTGCCCACCTACGTGTTGCCGCCTGACTCGTTCGTGCGTGATCAACGATCTCTCGACACACGATCTGACAGCGACACCTCCGAATCACAGCGTATGATAAAACGGCTGATCGGAGGGCATATGAAAATCAAAGCTGAAAAAGATCACGGCAACTCTAAAAACTCGATAAAACTGGACTCAAAGAGCGAAAGTTCTAAATTCGCTGGAATAATCCTGCCGGACCTTTCAGGCGGCACCGTAGGATGGAACCAAGGTATCTGGGATGACGGCATGCTCATGTCCAGCGCAGGAGCGGGGAAGGATACGGGGAAAATGAAAGAGGATGATGAGGACAAAAAAACCTTATCAGACCAAGTGGCTGAAGGAAAATACGGATTAATACAAAATGAAATATTCTCCAAAGCACCGAAACGTCCTGGTATATTAAGTTATGAGCCCAATTCTGAAACAAGAACTAAAGATAATGTGCAAAGTCTTGGCGGCCTTAAAAAAGAAGAGATATGGCTCGCTGAGGACCACCTCCTGGTTTTAAAAGGAGGCTCATTTCCAGAACGTTCTCAGGAAGCAGAAAATAACCCGTGGCCACCAATTGACAACTATGAGGCGCCCAGGAGGCAAGTAAAGCTACCACAGAAACCAAAAGTACCACCGCCCTTTCCGGTTCGACTCTCCGACGACGGACCGCTCGTCTTTCTCACACCTAACGGCAGTATCCCTGCGCCCATTTACCCACCCTTCCCTACAGGAGAAGGCGAAGGCCCTCTACCTCCTTCGTCATTCCTTATTCCAGACGGTGCGCCCTACCCGGAAAGTGATTATCAAAAAAACACTTCTACCGGGCCCTCTTCGTTGCCAAGTCCTCCGTTCCCATTCCTACCCGGGAATGCGAGCGAAGGAGCATTTCCCTACCCTCCATCCATAAACGGCTCTTTTCCAGAAGGCTTTCCTCCGGGCGCAGCATTTCTACCACCACCCAGCAACCAAACCGATCTATACGACGAAGACGACCCTTCGATATATTATCCGCCGCCATACAATTTTTCCTATCACGCTGATTACAAAAGCAAAGTACCAGCTGGACCTCTGGTACCTGGGATTATTTTACCACCTCCGCCAGATTTCTTTGCGCCTCTTGAGGAAAAAACAACAACTGAGGCAGATGAACTCTCAAGGCCATCTCCCACCCCGACGTACACAAGAGCAAAGACTACTACTAAACAAACAGTAAATAGAGGCAAACATAAAACAAGACCAACAACAACTGAAAGTGTACAAACGACTGAGCTTCCTATAACGACGTCAATGCCGACAGTTAACATTGTAACTTCCCCGAAATACAGAAAAGCCCAACGCTTGCCACTACCTCCAAGGCAGTCTTTCAGATCGCAAAATCTTCCAAAGGAACCAGTCACTCACCCCAAGACTGATAAGCCAGTTTACAAAACGAGAACAAAATTGACATCAAAACCTCTTTCTGTGTCCGTAATTTATGATTACCCACAACAAGCTTACGACAATAATCCTCCGACAACGACGGAGAAACCTTACATCTATTATGAAGTGCCACAAAAAACAAAAGAAGTCGCCAATGACATTACGTCAACAGCCGTACCATTACGAGCATATTATTCAAACCATCAAAACGACGAGATTCCAACGACAAAATTGCAACCAGTGTACAATCGGAAACCGAATGAAGATGCTATCGCTTCGTTTTACTTCTTTGACGAACAACCTAAAAGCTCACCCAGACCCGATAATTTTTATGAAGGAAGAAATTACTACAAAACTGTACCCAGTCAAACTCCATACAATCATCAACAAAATAGCAACTCTGAAACCGGATACAGACCCACAGTTGATGTTGAATACGGAACCATCGATCAGGAAGCACTATTTTTATGGCCGCAGAAACAAGGACCGAAAACATTAACACAAGAATACTTTAGCATACAAAAACCAAGGCCACAGGTTTATTTACAACAGATTAAACAAAGACCTGATCCATTCTATCAACAAATAGCAGACATACAACAGACGATCGAGTTATATACAACTAAGAGACCGAAAGCGCATAGAACACACACCAGCAAAACTCAAAACACGAACCCCAGGCCGGTGTATCAATTTAGTTTTGAAACAAAACCTCGACCTGAGAAACTGACCTTCAGAGCACCTAAACTTGACCCCGAGCCATTCAGACCGATGGTTAGTTACAGTAAACCCTTCAATTTGCAAAACGAGTTCAATGCCATCACACCGTCTGCCTCTCCTGGTTACCATCAGCAGTATCTAGTGGAAAACGTTCAAGTCACAACTGAATCTCCCACTTCATCGAGATATTATCCTAAAACCAAGACGAGGGACGAAGATTACGAAGATAATGTATATCAAAAGGACACAGTTTCACAGAGCAATATAAATCAGATTCCAGTAAGAACAGGAAAACCTACGATATCAATAAGTAAACATCCGAGCACGACACCAAATCCAATTAGTAACGGCTATTACACTAAACAGGACGAGAAGTACTTTGACGACATCACAAAAAATTCATTTGATGTGTTTGGCCAAAAACTAGAAGACACCCAAGACGTGAATGGAATCGCGGTCACCGAACCGATTGGTACCGTGAAGACGCCCATCGATAACAACATAAACCAACAATATTACGAAGTTATTAACGCGAATCCAAACGCACCGACCCTGAGCAAGGACACTATAGTCAACGACCGATTCCCGCGGCCGACGGTCAATCCTTACAGTGTACCGATTGAACATCGACCGCGTAACGAACAACTGATCGAGCAGCCGAGACCGATTTCTCTATACGGCGACACGTTGGTCAACGAGAAACATCCGCGACCCTCGATAAATCCAGACAGCGAGTTCATACCGATACCTGACCCCAATTACAGGAAACCCCAGCAGTATAGACAACAGACCCAGGTCCAGAGACCTCAGTATACTGGTGAACAGTATGACCTGAACGGTCCTTCGTTAGCGGGTGACACGGCTGTGAATTACAAGCGGCCTCTACCACCGGTCAATCCTGACTCGGAGTGGATAGGACCGGTGAATTCGGGCGAAGGTCGCCCCGGGTCATACGTATCTTATCGTCTGCCAGGCGACGGCGCCCACGTCTACTTCCTGACACCCCAGGCGGCACAGAGATACAGACAACCGGGTTACGGCCGTTGAAACCAAAGCTCTAGTCTCAAAGTTAGCGACTGTCATCGCGTACAAACGAATGTGATGTTAAAGTGTCCTAAGTAGTATTACAAAGACTAGCGGTCTAGCAGCGTTGCCATAATAATAAACGCGTGTTATAGTGAGTGACTGTTTAACGAACGCTATTAATTATAAACATTATTTATTAAATTATATTATAAGCGAGTACGGTGCAAGATTAGTTTGTAAGTAATTTATTAATGTGTGTCAGTATTGGAAAAAAAATATTATGTGATAATAGTGTGGGCGGGACTGAATGTACTGCTGGCGTGTTACTGTTGACTGTTAACAACAAATGACATTTGTGATTTCTGTATGTGTTTTATAAAACAGACGAATTGGTTTACAAATAAAATATTTAAAATATAATATGCATAATTTCATTGAACACATTATATGATATAATATAATTACTTTCACATTATAATACTATTTTGACGATTAGTTTTCAATAAAAAAATAATTTAGTATTAAAACAGGAAACAAGTTAAAATAAATAAAAACAGTTGACAGAAGACAGTTGAGTATTTTGAAACACTTAAGTAAAACTTAAGTAGCAGTCATATTACAGTATTATATATAGAAGGAAACCAAATAAATAAAATGTTAATATGTAGGAAATAAGGACTACTTGATATATAAATAATAATAATAGTGAAAAGAACATAACTATAGGCGCATATTACATTATATATCTATCATTATATATGAAGCAATAAATCCCATTTTTTTAAAATAGAAAACATATTGAAACTAATATAAAATATGTATATATCCATACAGTAGTATTTTTTTTTATTCTGTTATTTGATAATTCGATAAAAAAATATTTATATTATATACACAAATTATCCAAGCACTATTAAGAACATACATATGTTGCTTGGCATAAAATACATTTGTTTTGTAGAAATTTCGCCACTAAAAATCGCAGAAAGAAGCTAGTATGTTAGTTATATATTAAGAAGCTCAGTTTATGAAATTGTACATGATTAAATACTGAAAATATCGATATCGAATAAGAATAAATTATATGGTTAGTATGAAAATATATATAATAAAGTTTAAATAAAAATATACATTGTAATAATATTCTTTAATGTGAAGTTACTTAGCTTAGTCATGAAAAATTTAAATTTTATATTATACTATACTATATATACATAGTGGTATATATATATATATATATGGGTAGTTGTGTGAATGTGTGTAAGGAAATATTATAGCCTTATGCTGTTTCTTATACCGTTTCCTAGCAAATTTGAAACGATCTTACTAACCTGTATCTGGCTCCTGTGTTTGTGGCACGTCCTGCAACGGATGTGCGTAGAGCCGCAGGTATACTTGTATGGCGACACGAGCACACCGGAAGTAGAACGGATGAGCTCGAAGAACATCCTCGAGCCTGAGAAGACCGACGTAAGACCGCAGCGTCATCTTACGCATACAGTATGAATGGAAGTCGAATTGATCCTCCATTATTTCCGAGAAATGCTGGAACAGATATACAAATGATACTTTAGTATATGTTTTATATAAAAGCAGAATACTTTTATTAATATTCACAAAAAAAAACCTTGAAATTACACATCCCTCTAATTATACAGCAGCTATCTACTAGTGATCGTTCGGTCTAAACGTTTCCGAGGTAAGCCGTAACAAGCAACAGACAAAAATTGTAATCATATATTTTTAACAAACATTGACCCCATCAACCTTATCTAACATTTTTGCATGTACTCATTGAAATGCAACAATTTTTTTCGGATACTAAACTTTTTTATTATTTTATGTGTACATACTGCCGACATTTCGTTTACTTGGCATACTTTGAGAACGGGACGAGCAGATGAAAGTTTGTATCAGTCGATCTTATTATATGTTATCTACTGCTAATAATTTGTATTATTTTCCTAGCACTCTGGGCGCATGCAAAATTCGCTTAGTGTGCCTTGAGGTCTTACGGTGTGGTCAAAGACATTTTATATACATATGTATGTTTTTTACTGACCCTGTCAACTTCATGAGCCTTCTTTAACGCCTCGCCCCATTGTTTAAGTCTTTGGTACGCCGCAGCAGCCTCCGTCTGGAACCACATGCACTGCATCTCATTGAGATTCTCAGTAGCCGGTACACCTGGAGATATATAAAGAAGCTAATGTAGCAACATAAATTTGATCACACGAGCTAGTGGTCTATTACGGAATGGTTTCAAAGATATATCTTTGCATATTCCATATACAGAACATCTCATTACCAAATAGGGTATATCTTGACTTGTACCGACTTGGGTTAATGAATTAATCAATTTTAAATCATATTTACAGCCCAACATTGTAATAAACTTTAGATTATTGAGATAGTCACTTTCCTATCTACCAACAGATATCAAGTACTATCCAATTAATAATGACAATAGTTTTATAATATTGATACCTTCTCTTGTGAACTTGGCACACATGTCCTCCGCCCTTTGTACATGTCCAGCCCTTAGCATGTATCTAGCACATTTGCTGTTCACATATCGGTCTGCTGTGTCCATAGCTTGAGCCTCTTCAAGCCACCCGTAAGCTCGAACTGGGTCCCCGGCATGCTGTGTACATTATAGAACATTAATGACTAAAAATAGATAACAAATTAAGGCATCGCTTACATATGTTCTGGGTGCATTGAATATGCTTTGATGATAGAGAAGAATTTAGCTTATAGTTTCTTATAAATAAATTAACCAACATTAAATTTGTCATCATAAAGGTATTAAGTGGATTGATGATGAATTTCAGGAAGAGATATAAGCTTCAGATCAGCTATAATATGTTGAACTAACTAAATAACATATATTATATTTTAGTATTATTACGTAGCACACTGTATACAGAACATTCCAGAATGAATATTTATATATACATAATATATATACCTTATAAATCCTTCCCTTAACAATATAAAGCTCTATCAATGTCGGTGTGTGATCTATAGCTGCATCTATGTACTTCAGTGCTCTGTCCGTATCCTGTTTATAATCATAATGCTGGGCTGCAAAGTAGTAAGTCCACAGCAAAGCACTAGCCGGCTGCTTGACTTCATCACCTTTAGGTCCAAATGTACCGGACTTTGATAAACAATCCATATATTGTTCTATTAACTTTTCTATCGTGTCTGCTTTACTCTGATCCGCATATAATGATCTATAAATAACATTCTATTATTTTTATGGGATTATTGGATTTTAGAAATATAGTGATTTTTTTTATTTTTTCAGTTAGTTTAGTCCTTAATTATGTCTTATTGATGTCATAAGAAAATTGTCCTTATTGTAGGTACATAATATGTGTCAAATATCTATTTATAATCAGTATATATATCTATATATATACAGATTTTTGTAATACATATCAAAGCATTGATATAATGTTTAAGTACAAATATTTTAACACAAAGCCCTACTAAAAGAGACATCCAAATATATATGTCATTGAAACAGTTAAAACAATTAAATGCAACAATAACATCATTACACAATCATCTTCACTGTCCATCTTGTTTACATTTGTCACTTTATTAAATACTATGGCATCATAGACTACTTTTGGTACATAAGGAAATAAAACATCAATTAGCATAATAGAAATGAACCTACATCTGCGGAATACTGCATTGCAGTCACTCTACAGTACTGCTCAATATAGGGCCATAATAGTATAGAATATTATGTAATAAGTCATATTCAATCAATACTACATTTATATAACAGACCTTAAATCCATAAATAGTGGCGGGATTCCTTTATGTAGTCCATGACGAAGATACTCATCTACTAAAGATTCAAAGGCTGGCAGGCAGGCCTCGGTAAGCTGCAACCGCCGGGGTGCTATTGCTCTTGTATACTCCTTCCTGAAAATTTACAGAAATGAATATATATATGTATCTGACCATAAATTTTCAAGTAAATAATATCTTTCCACATGGAAAGTATGAAATGCTTTACATTCAGTGTCAAAAGGTTTGTTTATATATATTGTCTGGTTCAATTTATAATGGTTAAACATAATTGTTTATAGTTTTACATAACTGACTGTGAACCCATATAATTACAAGTGTCATTGAATACAGTTATCGGTCAAGTAGACTAACTAATATTTTCTTTGTTTTGTCTATTTAAACAACAAACTTTACATGTCAAAATAAAAATATTTTTTGTTCATAGAGAATAATAATTATGATTAACTGTGTGGACTTTGAAAAATACAAATGAGATTAATTTCATTTGTATATCAAAAACTTACTTATATACGTCATAAAAGGCCACTTTTTCATCAGGATCACTAAGCTGTTTAGCTTCTACTAATTTCTGATAATACATAACATTCTCAGGGTTCCTTTTTAATAAATCTTCATAAACAGCTTCCGCATCTTTAAACCTGAAAATGAAGTTATATATAAAAGAATATTAATAATTTTGTTAATATATCATTTTATACTTATTTGGATTTGGACCACTATCACTATGACTTTCAGTAATATAATTAATGTCTAAGATAATCTCAGTAAATAATACATTCACAATGTTATAAGAATCAGTATCAATAAAGCCATAGATGAATGGAAAAAAATCTTTGATAAAATTAAGAAATAATGCCACAAACCTCTTTAATTTCAAATAATATTCCCCAGAGGTTTCTTTAATTGAAAGCTTATCTAGAATCTGACTTTGGAACTTATGAAGATGTTGCAAAGCCCTGTCGTATTGACCGGATTCCGCAAGAACCATATTTTGATAGAGTAACAATTCAGAATGTTCATAGTCATAAGGGCCCTTCATCTGGTTTGTACGATAAGCATCCAAGATACTGTTTGCTATCTCATAATCCCCGAGGAGGTGGTAACTCATTGCAAACCCTATCCACGAAGCTCTCTGCGTCGGCCTCAGAATAAACAGTTGGTATCTAGTATCCTGAAATTAACATAATGAAATGTATGAATATATAACTCAAATGTATGTACAAATCATTTCTTGGATATAACATAATAAATCAATAGTCACAGTTCATAAATATGTATATAATAATTGCATAGCAGTTTAAAAATACTTCCTAACACACTATAAACAATTGCTTTATTTTAAACATCCTATTTAATAGTCTATATATTAACTATTTGTTCTTTATATATACACACAAATCCAAGTGTTACTTATGGACTTACTTTGTAGCCCTCTAAATCTCTCATCTGAATTTGAAGCAAAGAAAGATCACGAAGAATCTGGATGTTTTCCTTTTCCCACTTGAGTGCGTTCCGATAACATTTGATGGCCTCATCATATTTCTTATCAGATCTCTGTAGCAGACCGTACACATGCCAGCAGACGGGCGACTTCAGATCGTTACGGAGGCCACGACGAACATATTCATAAGCTTCTTCTTTACGACCAAGACAGTTTAATGTCAAACCTTTCATAGCCAGTGTCTCTGAAAAAAATTTATCTATTATAGTAATAACATCATTTACAGATTATTGTTTTTTTAAAAAGACTTATCATTATTTACCTCCATGTTCCGCAAATTTTGGATTGGATAGTATTTGTTTGGCAAATTTCAACCCATTTTTGTATTGTTTATGTTCATAGCAACGCTGAAATCACAGATATTTTATTTAATCATTAACCTCTATATAGTTATGAGATGCAGGCGAAATAGTGCAAGGACAAGAAATATATTTCGGTTAATAAGAAATTTGTATACAATTATAATTTTATATTTATGTAAACAGATGCCTATTGGTTTTCAGGTCGTCCTTATTTTAGAATTAAGGTATCATATTAGTTGCATTATTTTTTATCTAGAAATAATAGCGAATATTGACAAGCCACTCAAAGCGAATATATTGTTTACAACATAACTTACCAAAATCCTTTTAAAAAGAGCATTTTCTTTTGGCGGCAATGAATTACTATGTGGCATTTTATTAATAGAATACGAATAATTCTTATATTATTTCACTAATAAATTGAAATATTGCTAAAACCTCGTGGCTATAAACCAAAGAAGTCGATGAAGGATTGTTGTCTATGACAATTCTTAGATCACGTGACCCATACTTAGTTATTGCCATAAAGATTTAAAAGTACATATAAGACTTTTTACTCAAAATTGTATAATCTTACGATAATTAACGTCGTATTTATAAAATATTCTCCTTAGTTGTAAGTTAAATATTCGTAAAAATATATATATTATTTAGGTTGTAGACTTTTTTTGTATTTTTGTTGTTGTATTTTGCTTTATTTTTTAAATATTAAATTTTGGTAAAGGGATACCACTTCTTCAGGATGATTTTTTTCTTTACACTCATTATTAAATAGAGGCTATTTAGATAGCTTTCATAAACCTTCTATAAATGTGTGTACAGTTTGTGTTATGTCTACTGTTTATTGATGTTAAATGTCAATGACATTTTGACGAGGTTTAACAATTTAATTGAAGTCGTTGACTAGTGATTGCAAAAGTTGTCGGCTTCATTAAAGGAATAAAAAAACTAACTGTATAAGAGTTCAGTATTAACGAAGCCGACTTTCAATCTGGTTTTTGTACAAGGAATATGGGTATAGAAAACATGCGTCGTTGGCCAATGTATATCGTTTTCGCTTTATGCATTTTACTTACCCTTTCACTATTAAATAGTTGGAGTATGGAGACTGAATTACAAAATAGACTAGGGGAGGTGAGTTCGCAGCTTCAAGAATGTTCACGTCAACAGACATCATGTATGGAAGAATCTTTAAGATTTCAACAACAACGAGATAACTATAACTCCAAAGTTAACGATCTAGAGGGTTTGAAAGGTAAACTAGCTAGCGACGTTTCCGACTTCAGAACCAGACTTGCCAAATCAGAAATTCAAGTCAACCGAACCTTAGTGGATGTAGAGTTATGTAAAACAGAGTTAGAATCACTTAAGAATTTACAAGTGAGTAAAACAGCCACTCTCGAAACTTTAAGGCTGGAAAAAGAAACTTTAACAACTCAACTGGAAGAGAGAAAGAAACGAATTGAGGAATTGGAGAAAGAAATTGCTAAACTAAAAGTGGCCATGACTACTAAAAGTGCTCCAAATCCTCCACTTCCTTCGAAAGTGACTCCAGCAGCCCAACCACCTAAACTCAGCCCAGCCCTGAATGCAAATAACCCAATAAATGAACCAGTCCTAGAAGATAATGCCAAGGAAGAGTTAGAAGACCCTAGTGCACTTAACGACCCAGATAATTTTGAACGTGAATAGTATTAATAAGAGAGGTCAGATTTTGTGATTCAGGTTTAAAGTTATTGTAAGACAATATTAAGTTTAAATTTAACAAAATAACCCCCCTATGAGATACTGTTTACAATTAGAATAAATACAATTGTATATAATGATTGAATGCATACTAATTTACTAGTTTGTAGCAGTTTTAAGTTTAACGCTTGCATTTTTCCATTAATAACATTCTAAATCATATAAAACTGTTTCATGATATGATGATGATATGTTATACTATAATGTCCATTATTTAGGTGATAGTCGGGCTATGGTCTCACTCAGATAGTCAAATCTCATATATGTTGGTGCCATTGCTTTTACATTTTAATCTCCATCTTATCAATTGGGTTCAGTAACATATATTCATTTGATCAAATATTAAACTATGACATAATATTAGTATTAAAGCTAGACATATAATTAATTAATTTAGATATATTGATTGTTGAAAGGCTATGTAGTAAATAAATTTAAAACTATGAGAAATGTACAAGAGATGATTTATGAAATTCCTTACTAAAAGTACAGCTATAACAAATATTTCATAAGGAAAATTATTCAAAGTAATTTTTAAAAATACGTTTTATACTAAAAATGCAAAATTTGTTATAAGGTGTTGGTAACATTTTTATTGTTTTTTAAATTTTATAATCAAAATTAGAAAAATTGGCTACTGCAGAAAGAAAATCAATATCCATTAAGTCTATTAAATGGGAACATTAAAAAAAAATCCTAACAGATATGCAAAAAACAGATAAGTAAGAGAAAAGAGATAACTTTCAAGAACATATTTGTTAAACAAGATAAATGTTGATAACATCTGTTAGCCTTCCTACAATGAATATGTCTATTGTAACAATGCACTCACAACTTGAAATTTAACTTTAAGTTACCATTTACCTAAAGTTTGAAATTATATTTAAGGATATTGCCATGACGGTGCCAGTCAGATCTGACAGGCTTATTGCTCAATTTTATTAACGGGAAATGCATATAAACGTTTTTTTTTTTTATTAAGTGGTACTTTATACAATAGCATCTATTGTTTTTAATATTGACTTCTATGTATGGCAACATTGTGTGTATGCTGGTTTTACAATTTTCACTTTTTACGATCTCTTCTATGGTTATACTCATTCAATCAAAACCGTTGATAAGTAAAATGCATGCTTAATTTTCAACCTGATGACTTGAAACGAATCGTTATGAAAGTTAATTACTTTTTGTTACTTGTGATATGAAAAATGAAATGACATATAGTAATATGTACTATAATGCAATGTCTAATTTTTGTCACCATGACGATGGAAATAACGTTTTTGAACATTGAGCAAGATGCTCTGAATCTCTTATTAAATAATTATTAGTATATTATACCATATGTATAATGAATATTTTGACAGGTGCTTAGTTTTATACGATCAACTTATCAAGCGACATGAAAATATGACTAAGATGTTAAGATTTTAGGATTAAAATTGTTTATGTAATAACATCCTTTTATTTATCCTTCCCAAATTTCAGCAATTTCTTCTTGTCCACCCGTTATCAGACGGTGACAACGTTTGTGTGTTTATGTATACATAGCTAAAGTTAATGCCGAATATTCAAAAGTAGTTTATGATAAAAATATTTGAAGTGTTAATATCGTTACTCCACCGACAATTTAAACTTATACGAAAAATTTAATAGACTAATAGAAAAATATAAAATACCCGTATTTGTAGTGATTAAAAGAGACTAATATTTGCAAAGCAAATTATTTAGTAAAAAGTTTATCGATTTTTTGTATCCTCCAGAGTCTACACTAATTGCAAAGTAGGTACTCTAGAAACTTGGCTACAGTCCGAAGTGCGTCACTACACACTCGTTCCACTTCTTGATAAGCATTGATGATTGAGCTCACTCGCTCTATAGACAGTATTGTGCCCATAGCTTGATCACTTTATAATGATCACTACTTTTTAAAATTTATTGTTTATACAGACACTATGGAGGGATAAATTCGTGAACTCTGGAGCCATCTGGAAAATTGGAAAATTTTAATCGAATATCATTTAAATTTTTTTGTTTTCCAAAGTCGAAAAAGAGTACTCGGCCGAGTAGTACAGAGACGTGCTTCGTGAAAATTTGGAAAACTTTGACTCGAAAAATACGATAACAAATGTAAGTCGCTCAAGGCAAAGTATAGTTTAACGTTATCATATTTGTCTAACATCGTTCAACTTCGCGAGTACTGTAGCACAGGCCTTAGACAAAACAATCTGCCGACTGCAAATTAAAAACTTGACCTTGAGTCAAGGTTGTCAAATCAGTACAGTTCATCTTTTTGGTAAAAGAGTATCTTTCCTTTAGCTACATACTAAAAATATGATTTTTAAAAGAATTATTGTAATAATATTGAGGTCAACCCTTAGTCTGTTTTTTATACTGATAGGTATTCTATTCGAGCCCAAATCGCATTTATCCGGTCTTTATAATATGATGCATGTGTTAGCTTTCCTTTATTTTTGCGACCATATGGTGTAATCTTATAAACACTTCTTTATATCCGAATAGTCAAACTTTGAATTCCTGAAATATTCGTTCCATCTTCAGTTTGATGTTTATAACAGTGACAAAATAATGACATCATTTAATTTTTTATGTTAAAATTAAATAGCTAAATAGGTCGAGAGGTCGCGAATAATTCATCATTTGTATAAAGTGAATTCCTTAAAAAAATTAATGTTAGTTTACGATTAGATTAAATCGGACTTTTAAAAGTTATTTTATAAAAATCCTTTTAAGTGGTATTTTTAGGTTAACCCTAGGGATAAATGAAATGGATATGACGATATAATATATAAATGATAACTGTTCACGTTAAACTGTTTTAGCCTTAAGGTATATTTACTGCTGTAGCAGTGTTGCTTAACTTTTAGGAAACAGTTCCAAAGGTCATATGAAGTTTGAGACATTTCACTAAGTTATTAATATTAAATATGCCCGACGACCCTTATTATTCAACTTCTTACAAACAATGTAAAATCAGTTTTGTCGTTTGAAGTAATAATTTTCTTAATATGAAGCTGGTAAAGCTACTTCACAACTAACTCACAATCATTTAAAAATTTGGTTTTAGTCATTTGTATGTATGGGCTAGTAATAACACTCTCGCTTTATATAATACCCTAGTTATCTAACTGAAGGCTGAGATAGTTTTTGTTTTATTAAAAATCGTTGGGTTAAACATATAAACATATATATATATATATATATATACATAA
>DVQP01000245.1:0-27252 GCA_018231745.1 Danaus eresimus
TATATTAATATTTATTTATATTATAATATAATCTAAGTTTTAAAATTTCTTGGTACGGTTTTCAACATATCTCTAAACATTTTTTGGGTTTTACAAAACTCATTTATTTTATAGTGTATCCTTATACTACACAGGTTACATTTTTCATCTAATTATCATAGATCGCATTACAAGCGGCCTTTCAGTACATATAAAGTAAGAGACGCTTGTTTTAGCTGACCCTGCAGTTGAAATTCTATATCAATCATTAATATATGTTCTAAGTCGTTTAGGTATTGTATTTGGTTGTTTTGAATGGGGTTTAATATAACCATTGCATTCAGTATTTAACATGATTCTGTTGTAATGAGGATTATTATTATATAATCGAATATGCATTATAAGTTTCAAATCTTTTTTATTTTGTCTTTATTCTGTTTATTTATTAAATTTTAAGGCTTTTAAGTTCATATTAAAACACGGTTTTAACCATCAAATAATTATCACGTTTATCGTAATTTCATAAAATCAAACAAAACTTTTATTTTTATTATTGATCGAATATTTATTCTATTTGTTTTTGCATTAGTACTTTTTAAAGTTTTATTTATATATACTTAAAAAATGTCCATTAAAAAGTTATTTGGAATAAATAATAACTTTTTTTATAAAATTATTGCAGAAAAAGCATTCGAATTTACTTCTATTCATTTACAAAACTAACATAGATACGAATATTTAAATACTTATTAATATGTTTTTCACTTTTAATTATTTATTAAAATGTATGATCTTTTAGGAACTAATTGACAAAATTAAATAATTTGTATGTAAAACTTTAATTAATAAAGTTAACCAAAAACGGAAATGGCGTAGGTATTTTTAAAAGCTGGCCACATTCGAAGATATTTTTTTGTAAAATTTCGTGTCAGGGCTTTGGCAGTGGCAATATGGCTGTAGCTTTCGAGTTTCGCTGGTAGTGCGCGGTGCTCAAATCGATTTCAGTATAGAACGGTGTAATTCTGACGACTCTAAAGTTTCATTTTTAATTTTTTTAGTGATTGTTATCTCTGTTTACCTTATTTTTGCCAAAGTTATATAGGGAAAATACTGATTTTCATTTCCGTCGTCACCAGAATTCATGCGACGACAAAATGGCGTCGCTTGACAAGATTTTACTGCAAATTATAATTTTCAATTTTATCGGCAAATCTTAATACTATTGAAAAAAATGTTTTAATAAGTTTTTTAATATTGGTTTATGAAATGAATTAACCGCGTTTAACTGTTTTCAAGTTGCAATTGTAAAAAATACAGTGTATTCATTGAAATATCTTCAAAATGCACTTGGTAAGTGTTTTTAAAGCTATTTGGAATATTGTTATTGTGTATATGATACTTTTTTTAATATTTTGGGTTTTGTTTAATAAGAGAATGTTCTAGAAGTGCTGGGTGTGGCCTTAAGTTGAAGAGTTTTTTTAAGACGTAATAGTGAATAAATCGTTTTCTATGATTGTTTACAATATATTTTGGCTTTTTTATGTATGAAAATGTAATTGTTCCACGAAAAAAATCATTTTTATTGTTTCTTTGTTACGTAATCTTTCAATAGAGACCAAGAAAACTTATTTTGGAAATGGACCCATTTTAGCAATTTGCCTTTGAAAATTGGTCTTCTTCAGCAATGTTTATGTAGGATGATGCTTTGAGGTTATGTTCTCATAATTTATTTTAAATATTTTATCAATTTTGCTTTGCAATGGGCATTAACAACCTGTGGTGGTAAACCTTGTGCTTGACCAATTTTGGTTGTATTTTTCAAAAAAAAAAAAAATTATACAATTTTTAAGAACCTTCATTTAAGGTTTTGTTGTATGGCCATATTATTTATTAAAATTTTTGCTATCTTTTCAAACTATTCTAACCCATTTGGCTTTTTGATATATTTTTGATATTTTTTTTTACCTTTTGGTATAAAATACTCGCTTTATGGAATTTGGTTCGGTTTCGGTATTATGGTTTCTTCTTTCTGGTATATCTCTAAATTGTTCAATCCTTTTGTATTAGTATCATCATATTTTACATTTTTAACTCCTTTAGATGGTGCCTTATATATTTACTAATTGTTTAGTCCAATTTTCAAAGCTTTTGATTTGTAATTTGTCATCAGGCTGTGAGGTAGACCAAATTTATCAACATTTCATGTTCTATATTTTTCAGGCTGGTTCTATGGCTGAATCTGGAAGTGAGTCTATTAGTGAGAAGGGAGGCAAAAGTGATTCCAGTGGGTCAGGATCTGGAAGTGATAGGTGGTTCATCAAACTTAAAAATATTGTAGTAATTTTAAAAATCTGTATCAATATTATTTTACAATTTCATTTAACAGTGACAGTGGGTCTAGTTCTTCTGGTTCTGGTTCTGGAGGCAGGTCTGGTTCTGAAAAGTCTTCAAATGGAGATCGTTCACACTTAAGTGATGACACCAAGGGATCTCCAAAGCACAGTAATGCTAATTCTTCAAAATCTGATCATCACTCTGACAAAGACTCCTCCGATGATTCTATCACAAAGCGTAAGTCAAGAAACAATCATGGAAAAGTTAAATCAGATCTTTGGGAAGATAACCCTGACATTTATGGTATTCGAAGATCAGCCAGGTCAAGAAAAGAGCCAGACAGACTTAAGGTAGCTGATAGTGATTCAAGTGATAAAGGTCAAAGCCACAGTAGAAAAAGTAGGAAAAGAAGGTAGTTTCTTATATTCTAATATTTCTTTTTATATGTGTAATTTATATTTGATAGTTAAAGCATTATAATAATCTCATATTTCTAGTGATTCATGGAATTCAGATACATCAGATAGTGATAGTGATATGAAGGGTTCACCACCTCCGCCATCTAAGCGTCCGGGCCAAAGAAGTGTTCCTCTCAGAAAAAAGAAACCCACAAGGAGAAGAAGGTTTACAAGTGATGAAGAAGAAAGTTCAGAAGCATCTGATGAAGATACCAAAAGGTAATATTGAATGATACATTTATTCTTTTTTTCGCTATTAATAGTAAAGGTTTTATAAAATTAAAAATTTTATTCAATATATCCAGATATATCTCCAAGTCTCATAAAATAAAAAGTGTACTATAACATATAAAAATAAACACAAGGTAACAGTGTGATTGTTGAAGGTTAATTTGATAGATATTAACAAAAAACTATTCTTGGGCAAATAATGTTCAAATGCACAAGCATAATCACAATTTTATCTGAAGGTGATATTTGAGTATGATTTTAAAATTGTTAAGAATTAGTTTAAAAGTTTTTCCACAAAGGACTTTTCAAAAGGAAAACTACATGTTTTGGACTTTTTGTCCCAAGTCCTCCATCTTCAAACTGCAAAATGTTCTGACAATCATCATAAAACAACAATAGTTGGAGCTTGGTGCTCTTATAAAGAATATTATTAATAAAAAAAATAGAGATTATATAGTTAATAAATATATAGGTAATTATATCGGTAATAGAGGAATATATAGATATATACACATATACATATACATACATACCTTTACATATTACAATTTCCTGTGATTAGTTTTTGTTGTAAAAATTTGCTATTTGTATTGTAAGGTTACATCTGTTAATTATATAGACTAATTTCACTTTAAATGTAAAGTTTTTAATGAACATCAATAACTTATATTGTGTCTGTATTTCTCTGTATAATATTGTTACTTCAAAATATATGATATATATATATATACTCATAAGGACAATTCAGTCACTTTATAGATATGCCTAAGTTTAGTCTAGGAATATCTATTTTGAAGTACTGAATGACAAAATTTTCTTAAATGAAAATATAACAAAGAGGTGTCCTTGACTTAATGCCTAACCTTAGGCCTAAAGCCACTGCATATTCATGAGCAACAGAATTACCTTAATGGACATATTCTGGATTAATTTTTTAAAAGCCAAAGCCAAACCATTTATTAAAAAAAAACTTTAGTGGTAAATGTTAAAAAAATATATTCATGCTCTTTAAAACATAAAAGTAAATATTGTGTAGACAACAAACTTAAATATTAAATTTGGTATCACAATTTCTTTTCAATATGAAGTGAAATTGTGACATGGGATTTGGACTCCTGGTTAGCCAAGCAACATCACCTGACCTCTGATAAGGTTTCCTGCAAATATCTATGACTAGTCCTGGGTAACTGACTAACATGATGTGATGTATGCTAGTTTTCTACTTTGATAGTCTTATGAAGATATTGCAGGTCATGGATTGGCTTAATATTTACCCAATGGGTAACAAGAAAATCTATGGAATGTTAGAAATTTACAAATGTTGAAATCATCATAACATTTGCTTTAATGTCCACTGTGATAATAATTTTTGACAAAAGCAAAGTTTTTGATGCAACAAAATGGATTTTTTGCCATTATGTATCGGAAATTTATATATGTATATCCCTTGTGATGGAAATAGTTTTACTCTATAGGATTCTTTAGTACATTTTTATGCAACACTTGCTTTGAGCCCGTGAAACACTTAAAAGATCAAAAACATTAAAAAGTTGTTTCTATTCCATTCTTCATATTCCAACATTACCAGTTTTTCAAAAGGGTTTATTATAAATTAATTATTATTTAATTTATTTCAGTTTTATCTTATAATATAACATATTTTCTTTACTACCCAGCAAACCTGGTTTATCATTTTTATTTTTCTAAAATATGTTAAAAAATCTGACAGTTATATAACATACAAATGGCACTACAAATTTACTTTGCAGTAATCATGTATTATCATGTTTAGTGCCATATAATTTTTGTTTAGAATTGTTTGAGTTAATAAATCAAATAAATTATTCCGTCTCCTTAATAAATTATCTGTTGTTCAACATCAATATATCTTTTCTTATTTGATTACATAACAGTATATGGTTTAAAAGTTTAATTTTAATTAACAGTACAAAAATAATATTGTCTTTTTATATCTGTGAGATAATTTTTACTGTTAATATATTCAGGTTCACTTATTTTTTTATTAATAATTTTTAGAACCATTAAGCTTACCATATTTTGGTTAACCTTTTATCTTATAAATAAAGTATGAAAGTTTAACCATCTGCTTTTGTTGATAAATATATATTTTTGGACTCTATGCCACACTATATTAATACAACATTCGTGATGCACATGTTTTGGAAAAAGTGATAAGAAATAATGCACCATGTCCATTTAATGTTCTTCCTTCTTCGTTTAAAAATAAAACAAAACAAAAAAATTTTTAATGACAAATATGTAATCTTTGTTGATGACGTTTAAATAGAGCGAGATAGCAATATCAAGATTATCGAACGCAGGGCTTATAACAGGCCGCGAACGCGTCATATCATTTAACTGCTTATTCATTTCACTTATTGTTATAATTATACATGTTAATTTTCTTCATACTTTAATTTTTTATCCTATTAATATTTTAGACGTAAAATTATGAACGGCAACTTGACCCATGTTTTTTATTTTAACTTGATCTTTTACCAACTTTTTAAGATACATATTTTATTTTGGATAATTAATTACATATAAAAATATCATATATTTTTTATTGATTGAAAATTTATTGTTCCTATTACTGCTTTAGTCGGACGGCTACTCGACGTACGGGTGCTGCAGTAAGTTACAAAGAAGCCAGTGATGAACAAACAGACTCATCCGACCTCTGTGGAGATGCCGAAGCTGAACCAGAGCCAGAACCAGAAGACCATAGCGAGACTATTGAAAGAGTTCTTGGTCAGAGACGAGGGAAGAAAGGAGGTAAATTAACAACAGCAATGTATTGTTGTTTATATATTAGTTAAACAAAGGATAAAAACATTAAAATGTCAGAATTGTACTTTTCAAAAATTTATGTTTTAATTGGTGTGCCACATGATGTTAAATTTTAGCTAATGTCTTCTTATCATTATACAGTCACTGGAAATGTGACTACAGTTTACTATATAGAGGAACACGGTGATCCTAATGAGGATTGTAATCCTGATGATGAAGATTCGACTGAACCGCAGTACCTGATTAAATGGAAAGGATGGTCGCATATACATAACACATGGGAGTCTGAGAAAAGTCTTAATGAACAAAAAGTTAAGGGACTTAAGAAATTAGAGAATTATATAAAGAAGGAGGCTGATCTGTCATGGTGGAGGCAGCAAGCTGGTCCTGAAGATATAGACTATTACGAATGTCAGTCGGAACTGCAACAGGAATTAGTGAAAACATACAACAATGTTGAAAGGATAATAGGTATCTAAACAATTATGTAATATTATGTCTAATATATTTATCAATATCTATAACATAATAATTTTTATAGCTGAACAAACAAGAGAATTAGAAGGAGGCGGAACTGCTCATGAATATTTCTGTAAATGGGAATCTCTACCATATGCCGACGCAACCTGGGAAGATTCAACGCTTATTGAAAAAAGGTGGCCAGAAAAAGCTGAGAATTTTAAAAGTAGGGAAGCTGCAAAAACAACACCATCAAGGCATTGCCCTGTTTTAAAAAGACGTCCTAAATTTCATCAAGTCAAAGAACAACCAGAGTATATGGGTAAAGATCAGGTAATTATCATTTTAAAAAATCAATTATCTATCTCACCTACTTAGCATAATCTTCTCATATTTGTTTTTCTTTCCAGACTTATGTATTAAGGGATTATCAAATGGATGGATTAAATTGGCTAATACATTCCTGGTGTAAAGACAATTCTGTTATTTTAGCTGATGAGATGGGTTTAGGGAAAACTATACAAGTAAATAATTTTATTAAAAAAATTTTGATATTTGAAATATTAATGTTTTAAATTTTTCTTACTCTGTTTTATGTTTACTTTTCAGACAATTTGTTTTTTATATTATCTTTTTAAATCTCAACAATTATATGGACCATTTCTTTGTGTTGTGCCCTTAAGTACTATGACTGCCTGGCAAAGAGAATTTGCGCAGTGGGCGCCGGATATTAATGTAGTTACATACATTGGTGATGTTACAAGCAGAGACATTGTGAGTGGAAAATAATTAGATTTAATTTAATAGGTTAATTCACTGTTTATATAACCTAACAATTTTATTATTTTTTTCAGATCAGACAGTTTGAATGGAGCTTTGCCAGTTCCAAGAGACTAAAATTTAATGCAATTTTAACTACCTATGAGATATTATTGAAGGATAGACAATTTCTTAGATCATTTAGCTGGGCCTGTTTATTAGTAGATGAAGCGCATAGATTGAAAAATGATGATTCTCTGCTTTACAAAGCCCTTAAAGAATTTGAAACAAATCATAGGCTATTAGTAACTGGTACACCTTTGCAAAACTCACTCAAAGAATTGTGGGCGCTGCTTCATTTTATAATGCCATACAAGTAAGTTTTGTCATTTAATGAGAATGTTAAATTATTTTAAGATTTTTCATAAGTTTATATATTTGATGTAGGTTTGAAACTTGGGAGGAATTTGAAAAAGATCATGAGGATGCTGCCACTAAGGGATATGAGAAGCTCCACAAACAGCTAGAGCCTTTCATTTTAAGAAGGCAGAAAAAAGATGTAGAGAAATCATTACCTGCTAAAGTGGAACAAATTTTGCGTGTAGAGATGACTTCAATACAAAAACAATATTACAAATGGATTTTAACAAAGAATTACAGTGCACTTAGGAAGGGTGTAAAGGGCTCAATTAATACATTTATTAATATTGTAATAGAACTCAAAAAGTGCTGTAATCATGCACTTCTAACAAAACCTGAAGATTTTGAATCAAGAGCATCTCTTGCCACTACAGATGCTGTTGAGGTATTAATAACTATAATTCATATAATTAAAACAATATATTTTTTAAAATACCTTTTTATTTTGTTTTGTTAATACATACAATGTATAATTATTTTCAGAAACTGTTGAGAGGCTCTGGCAAGCTACTTCTTTTAGATAAATTATTGTGCAGGCTTAAAGAAACAGGTCATAGAGTGCTTATATTTTCTCAAATGGTTAGAATGTTGGATATTTTAGCTGAATATTTACAACGGAGACATTTTCCTTTTCAACGTCTTGATGGAAGCATAAAAGGAGAAATCAGGAAACAGGCTCTTGATCATTTCAATGCTGAAGGATCTCAAGATTTTTGTTTTTTACTATCAACACGTGCCGGAGGATTAGGAATTAATTTGGCTACAGCTGACACTGTGATAATTTTTGACTCTGACTGGAATCCACAAAACGATCTCCAAGCTCAGGCTCGCGCTCATCGTATTGGGCAGAAAAATCAGGTCGAAATTAAAATCCTCAACTGATGGTGCATATTTAATGAATTGGAAATCTATTTAAGACTAATTTCGTAATTTTGCAACCGCAGGTCAATATTTATCGGTTAGTAACTGCCAGGTCCGTTGAGGAAGATATTGTTGAAAGAGCTAAAAGGAAAATGGTACTCGACCATCTTGTAATTCAGAGAATGGATACTACGGGGAGGACAGTCTTAAATAAACGGGATGCCACTGGAACCAGCGCAAATAATCCCTTTAATAAAGAAGACTTGAATGCTATTCTTAAATTTGGAGCTGAGGAATTATTTAAAGATGACGATGAAAACGATGAAGACCCTGTAGTACGTAATTATAATATATAGAAGAGTTTATGGAATTTATGCACTTTTATACTATTAAAAATGTTTTTTTTTGTATAGTGTGATATAGATGAAATCTTGCAAAGAGCAGAGACAAGGGACGAAGGTCCTTCAATGGCAGGAGATGAACTGCTTTCTGCATTTAAAGTTGCGAGTTTTGCCTTTGACGAAGACAAGGCGGTTATGGAGGTCAAAAAAGAAGGAGCAGATGAAGAAGCAAAAGATTGGGTACCTTTTCTATATTATTTAAAATGAAATAAGTTAATTTTGTTTGTATCGTATGAAATGAAATAAATTAACCGTGTAAAAATCTTCTAGGATGACATCATACCAGAAAATGTTAGAAAAACGATAGCAGAACAAGAGAAAAATAAAGAAATGGAAGACTTGTACTTACCACCCAGAAGGAAAAATAATCAAAATAATGCTGATAGTGGTAAGAATTGTTCTTGTTATTTTTCTCTATGTAAAATATATAATAAAACATACTTGTGTGCGTCTGCGACATATTTGTTGGTGAGAATGTTTGGAAATACAAGATTGCTACTGTATGCAGCAAGTTCAAACTAAAAACGTTAAATTTTTGTTCATTTAGTATGAAAATTATATAACTTATTTCTGTATTAACAAACAAATTATATTAGGTCCATAAATTACTGAGGATTCAAAATTTAAATACGAAATTCAATAAAAAAAATTATATGAAGCATTCGTAACTGCAACAACTGTAATATCTTTTTGTATCTGTAATGCTTTTTAAAACACCAATGTGTCAGTGAAATTTCATTCCATATTTTCTAATATGAATTTGAGCATCAAAATCACATTTTGAATATAATGATTCTAATCTCAGGTGGTCGTAAGCGTCGCGGTCGTAGCGGAGGTGATGCGGCTGACGGAGGTGAGGCCGGGGACGGGGACGGCGACGACAGCGACGCCTCGGACGGCGACGGGGACGCCAGCGCCGATGACGACCGGCCGCGGAAACGAGGACGCCCGCCGGCCTCGCACAGGGAAAAGATCAAAGGCTTCACTGATCAGGAGGTGATCATATTATGTTACTACAGTGCAGTTATAACACGAGCACGAGTACAAAGCGTGCGATCCAGCCCCAACGCTATTATAAACATGATGAACTATTATTAGTAGTCTTATTTTAAGACTGCCAATAGATTCCACACCACTGTGAATTGTGACCAACACATTCCTGTAGAGCCTAGTGGAGTACATTATTAATAACTGATAATAATTATTAATTAATTATATATTATTATAATTATGATGATTCTTAAGATTATTTTTTATAGTCTTTCTAGATGTTAATTACTTTTCTCACTTTAGTTGTCTATTCATTTATAATATTCTTATAACTTTATTTTCACAATTGACACTTATAATTTATAATGATTTTCTACAATTTTATTTATTTTTAATCATATCTACCAAAGTGATGATAGGAATATTTAGGATACATATTTATAATAGTTTTCACCTTTCTTTTTAATAATCACTATCAACATATAATTTTTGCAAATGAATTTATTATAAAAAAATTGCCATTACAGATAAGAAGATTTGTTAAAAGTTACAAGAAATTCTCAGCTCCCTTAAAACATCTAGACAGCATTGCTTGTGATGCTGAGCTGCAAGAAAAACCACTAGCAGACCTGAAAAAGTTAGGAGAAATTCTTCAAGAGAGATGTAAAGCTGTATTGAATAATACGGCTGATGCACCTAGTATGTTATTCAATCAATACATAGATATAGATGACATTATCTATGTTTCATTTATTTTAAAAATCTATTATATATTTTAGATGAACAAAGTGATGGTCGTAAAAATGCAAGAAAGACTTTTAAACTTGGAGGAGTTCCTGTCAATGCTAAAACAATGGCTGCCTGCCAGGATGAGCTTGCACCGTTAGATGAATTCTTGCCACAAACCAAGGAAGAGAGGCTCAAATGGCAGTTAGATTTCAGGTAAAACTAACACCTTTTGGTTAAAAAAAAACATTTAAAATGTAGTTCTCTTAATAATATGAATTACTTATATCAATTCTAGGACAAGACCTGCTAATTTTGATGTTGAATGGGGAGTAGAAGATGATTCGAAGTTATTGGCTGGCATTTATCAATATGGGATGGGATCTTGGGAAGCCATAAAGATGGACTCATCTTTTGAAATCTGTGATAAAATACTTACAAATGAAGACAAAAAGCCGCAGGCGAAGCATTTACAGTCTAGAGCAGAATATTTGTTGAAACTTATTAAAAAGCTTTTAGATCAGAAGAATGGGAAACAAAAACAGAGAAAACCGAGAGTTAAGAAGGGGGCCAAGGAGCCTGTTACAAAAGATGTAGTGGATGATGACGCTAGTACTGGCGAAGAAAACAAAAGAACAAGAAGTGCTAAAAATGATAAAAATGACAAGGTAAAAACTTTACACACATTATATTATGTTAAAGAACATATACAGCTGATGGATTATAATTTTTATAACATTTTTTTTTTACTTTTAGAACAAATCCAAAGTAGAAGAGCTGTTAACCCATGATGAAACATCAAATGATAGAAAAGAAAAAGATAGAAAACGCACAAAGAAGGATGGTAAAGACAGAGTTAAAAATGAAAAGGTTAAAGGTCGCAAAAAACCTGCTGGTCCTATGCATTTTACTGCAAATAATGAACCCAGAGCTTTAGAAGTCCTAGGTGACCTTGATCCTTCGGTATTTGAAGAGGTATATATCAAAGAATTATTTCCCTTAAGATTTTAAGAACAAAAGTATATTTTAATGTTAACTTTGCAGTGTAAAGAAAAAATGAGACCGGTTAAAAAGGCACTTCGTGCATTAGATAATCCTGACCACACATTGTCAGACACAGAACAATTGTCGCGAACAAGGGCTTGTCTCACACAAATAGGAAACCAAATAGATATATGTTTATCTGAATATCCAGACCCAGAAAAGAAAGTTGAATGGAGGAGTAATCTCTGGTATTTTGTATCTAAATTTACTAATTTTGACGCTAAGCAGTTGTACAGATTGTATAAGTATGGCCTTAAGAAAACTGATGGAAAGAAAGACAGTAAACATAAAGAAAATAAGGTATGTTTTACTAATTTTGTTGTAGTGATTTTCTTTAATATAATCCGCGTTACTAACATTGAATATTTTTAGTCCAATTTGAAGAACAATGTAAATAGTACAAATAATCACGTCAAGCCTCATAAAAAGGAGGTAAAGCAAAACGATAGTGACCGTAGAGATAAAAGGCCTAGACTCGAGAAGGAAAAAGTAGATAAAAATAATGAGAAAGCACCTCATGTGTCGGGAGTTAAGAGGAAACTCGAAGAGGGGGAATGTGATCCTGAGCCAACTGAAAATAAACGTCATGAGAGGTAAATAGTATTGAGAAATCATCACGTCATCGGGATACCCATAACACCACTAAGATCATTCGCTAGATAGGCGCTTCTTATATTTCATTTGCCTAAATCCTATCATCTTTTGTGTTCGTAACTAATATCATCGCTAACCTCCCCCGTTCATCACCATCTCGCTTCTTCATTACCTGCAGACATAAACACAAGCACAAGGATCGCAGAGATAGGGATGAAAGCGTGAAGAGGGACAATTTGATGTACAGAGAACGGAGCCGGACGGAGCGGGACCGGGAGCGGGATCGGGATCGAGATCGGGACCGAGAACGGGATCGGGACCGCGACCGGGAGCGGGAGCGAGACCGGGACCGGGAACGAGAGCGGGACAGGGAACGGTCGAGGACGAGGCGGGACAGTGGAGGAGTGGGGCAACCTCGAGCGAGGCCGCCGTATGCGACCCACCCCCACGCCGAACATGCAGCCCATCCAGCTCATCCCGCACACGCCGCGCATCCCGGCTGGACTCCGCCAGCCTACCCTGGCCCACGGCAATATCGTGGTGGCGATCGTAATTCTCGATCACACGACAAGAGACGGTATTTTGTTTTCTTATTATTTGTTTATTATAAAAACTTTATTATAAAACTTCGTGGGGCGGCCTGGAGGTTAAAGGCCCGCCTTTCATGCATGAGGGCACGGGTTCGAAACTTGGCAAGTACCAATGTGATTTGACCTAGTCAAATGTATTTTCTAAGAGTGTCTAAATACCACTGACAGACGGTGAAACAAACATCGAAACCTGGACTTATAATTTGAAATTTTAAGATTGAAGTCGCCAACGCGTCTTGAGCAAGCTTGGTGATTAATGCTCAAACTTTCTCCATGTGAGAACAGGCCTTTTTTAGCAGTGGGCTCCGATAGGCTGATGATGATGATGGTTACTTGTTAACTGTTTTGATTTATAATGTCTCTACCGACAGGTTCGGAGGTTACGCGGCTATGGGAGGACCATACAGTGGTTATTATGAGGGCGCGGCGATGGCCAGCGGTATGGGCTTCCCGCCAGTGCGCGCTTACTCGGACGACTGGCGCGGCTATGCGCAGCCCGAGTACCCGTACGAGGACCGCGAATATGAGCGCGAGGTTTACCGAAGAGATTACGACCGACGTGCGCCTCCAACATAGCTATATCCTCCTAGCTGGCTTATCTTATCGGCTGAGAAGTACCTTCTGTAAATATAGTTAAAGATTTTTATAAATGTGTAAATAGCCATAGAGATCTCTTTCCGTGGACACCGATTTAGCCGTATACTGTAAAGTGTAAGTGACAAATAGTGCTGTGGTTTTTATCTATGTGATAAGCGAAGCGCATCATCAATTACTATTGAGACATTGATTAATATTATGACTGTGTTTTATAAGTGAGACTGTATAGTAAAATTTATTTATTTCCGAGTCGATTATTTGTTAATGTACAGATTTTAGACAAATAACATTATTTTTTTTATATTGTTTCAATTTTGTTGCCAATTTTACCGGTAAATATAAATAGTCTTTCAATCTACTATTTCTTAATTTCCTATTTATTATATGCATCAACTGAGATAATTAATTTGACACTGACACAGGTGATATTAATATAATGTATGCGTATGTAATAATTTTATATATGCGTAATTCATTGTATTAAGTTATTGTACAAAAATAAGCTATTAATAGATATGCATAAATATTGAAATCATGTGCAATCCGAAACAATGTGTATAGCTTGAAGAGCACATAAATTGTCATTGCATTTTAGCAGTGAACTGGAAAGAGTTGATATGTATTTCCTTTCTCATTATACATGCATTTGGAGTCCTGGTAGGACTCATACAGTCCTATTTTTATACATATTATGTAAAGTCTTATTCTCTGTTACATACAAATGAGTGTAATACGAGTGAAAACACCGTAATGGTGTACACAATGATAATAAACATATTATTAAAGTTGCCTTCCATTTATTTAATTTAGCAATACGTGACTACCTGGATCCAGAACATGGTAATTACGAACCGATACTTGTACGATATAATTACTTAATTTCTAATGCGATATAATTTCTAAAGATTATTTTCAATACGTTATTTTAAATATACAAAGTGGACTGAAGCTTACTTTTCTCCTTTGCTAATATCTATAGTCTAGGAGCTTCACCCAAATAAAAAGATGTTTATATCTTCATATAACCTCTTATTTTGAGTAGAGTATGTTCAAGCTAACGTTGACATTGTCAAAATGCAGGTAAACAGTTTTGGTTTAAAATTCTGCAGGTTTTATTACGTTTTTTATTTTATAAAAAACTGGAAACTATATGTAGTGACAATTCACTGTGTGCATACTAGTCTAAATATTTACATGTGTATTTTGTCTGGATACATACCTGTAGATATTAAAATGATTACCAGATAAACCGATACGAGTGGACTTTGCTAACGGCGATCGATTTAACTTCAGCAGTGATGAACATTATTGACCAGAACTTTATAGTATATGGTCAGCTCTTAATAAAGCACAGCAATAAAATCACTTTCCACTACACTATTGTCCTGCAAAAATAAAAGCAAATGGCAAACTAAAAGGACAATATGAGAAGATTTTTCGTCAACATAATTGAGTCGTAAAAAAATACAGAATAATTTGATTTGAAAATTCTAATTCTTGAGAATATGTTACGTTACAATTGTTTAATAAGTAATTATTTAGATTTATAGATAGAGTGCATTAAGAAATTTATCAAAATTTGAATACAAGATAGGCTTTCAATAAATAAGTAATTTTATCAAAAATTTACGTAGTGTTCCCAGTTATTCATTCATGAACTGACTGATACCGTCATGTGTAAAAATTTATGAATGAGGAATTGGAAACTTTCCCTATATGTAAATGATGCGAACTTTTCTCAAACGTATATATGTATTGTTTTTGTGGGATATTCTTTATTCATAAAATGGTTATTACCGTTTTTGTATAAATGTAAATTATTTATATAAAAGAAATATAAAGAAACATAATTTACTTATTGGATGGAATTGGCAAAGGTATCCTCTTACCTTTTTATTAATGAAATATATAATTAGATTAATAGGAATTTGCGTGTATGTGTGTTCGTAGATTTGTAAAACAAATACAGCAGCGATTTAAAAGGTGTTTTCTTGATGGTTAAACATTTATACTGAAGTAATATGTCTATATATAACGCAAGAATATCTATCATATGTAAGAAATTAAGGTTTGTGATACAACATGATCTAAGAAATCATGGGACCTATTGATTATAGCACGTCTCGTTATGATAACGTACTATACATATTTATACAGCATACTTTTTACAATACTGTTCAATGAATGCTTTGAGAACAACTGCGCATGTCCATCGCCAGCAGTCTAAAGGTTTCTGATTTTACTCTTCAGCTGAGTTAATTCATGCCAGTGAATATTTAGAACCTATATAAAGGAGATAGGGACAAGTTTATTCCAATACAAAAACAATAACCCAAAACTTTGGAGTGATAATTCGAATAACGCGTTATTGAAAACGAATAAGTTATTATTCATTGGTGAGTAATAAGTATTATTATTAGTTAATTGCATTAGCCATAGGTGCTTGTAATATATTGATTAAATCTGTATTAAACGATCTAATTGTCTAAAGTGATCAATTCTATATATATTGCTTTATGGTAAAAGCATTATTGCTCTGAAAATATGCGATTTCTTGTTTTACATATTAAATTTTTTTAACCTATAGGTACGACTCAAAATCGACTTGTTAACTTATATCAGTAATGGTAATGCATCAAATGCATCCAGTACACTGGTAGATATATTGTGTAATATTAAGAAAGTATTGTAAATTGAAAAACAAATTATCCCTGTGGATTGTTCGATAAAAAATATTTTATTTTTAGGTTCTCAACATCTTTGCGAATGGATAATGAGTAACGCTAAATTGCAGAGTTGCCAGACTGACCATGCTAACTTCATCGAATGCAATTTTATTAATGGTCCCTAATATATTAGGATGCTATATTTTTCCTAATGGTAATTTTTACTGGAATATATACAACTATTACATGTAATTTTTTGAAAAGATCAATTGCTAACTTAATTTTTAAAAGGGTTGTCAGAATTAAAACTCTTAATTGTCGTATCGCATATTAAATTTCATTGTTGCAGCTAATTGATATACTATTGTGGCAGACGTGACGAATCCGTGTCGCGGCGTGACGTGCGGCCCAGGAGAGCTGTGCCGCCCTACTGCAGACGGAAAGAGTTACAGTTGTGAATGTCCAACATCTTGTCCAAGCTATGGGGATCATGAAGGTTCACGCCCCTTATGCGCTAGCGACGCTAAAGATTATCCCGGAACATGTGAAATGCGAAGAGCTGCTTGCGAGAGCAACACAAACATAACTTTTAAATATCATGGCAAATGCGGTCAGTATTATAAAATTTCACAGTTTTTCTATTGTGAAATGTAAAAGACTGAACATGAAAATCTCTAATAATGATTCCAGACCCCTGCGCCGGCGTAACCTGCCCAGATCCAGAAGTTTGCCAATTGGATGACCAACGCCAACCTTCCTGTCGCTGTGCAGAACCTTGTCCTTTAGAATTCTCCCCTGTCTGTGCGTCCGATGGAAAGACTTATTCGAACGAGTGTCAAATGCATAGAGAGTCATGTCGAGCTAGAAAACAGTTAAAGATTATTTTTAAAGGACAATGTATTTCAGGCAAGCTAACAATTTCATAGTTATGAGATATATTAAAACTACATTCTGTTAGATTACCATTACATAATGCGATTTATGATGACCGTTATCCTTGGCTTAATATGTAAATCGATGAATCCATAGTAATATTTTAAATGTTAGGTGTAAACCCTTGTGCGGAAGTGGAGTGTCGTCACGGCGCTGAATGTCGCGTGGAGGGCAGTGGCGCGGTCTGCGCTTGTCCGCCCCCCTGTGAGCAAGTGCTGCGACCCGTCTGCGGTTCTGATGCAAGGACCCATGACAGCGAGTGTGAACTGCGACGTGCTGGATGTTTGTTAGGGAGAGAGTTAAAGGTCGTTCACGCTGGAGCCTGCGGTGGGTTACACAGTTTATTCAATGAATAAGCGCGATCACTCGTATTAACAACTTTATCATAGATACTGTACTTTGCATATTTGGATGTCTTCTATTACGAATCATATTTCTCTTTCAAGGACTGCTTTGTGTTGATATGGTTTAAATTTATTCGCCCTTTTATTGCATTTTAAATATATTTAAGAAAGAACAGGAAAAAAAATTAAGGATTCGAAAAAAAAGGCAGACTTGCTATGATGATACTTCATACTACATAGTTATAAATGAGTTTGAGTTTTCTACTTCTATTTTAAATTGTATTTATTTTTTAAAATCTTAAGTTACAGCTACGTCTTAATGTTTAATTACGGCTTATCATAATTATATTTTTCAGGTTCCAACGGTGTCTGTGCTGGGCGGGTATGCCCTCACGGTGGTGAATGTGTTTCCTCAGGAGGTCGAGGCGTTTGTCGGTGTCCAAAATGTTCTAATGAATTTGCTCCCGTGTGTGGTTCTGATGGTATTTCCTACGGCAACAGATGCAAGCTGCAGCTAGAATCCTGCAGACATCGTCGTCACGTTCAGGTTTTGTACGATGGACCTTGCAGTAAGTTGCTTCATAATGTATGACTTTTTAAATATTTTCTTGAGTACTAAATGGCTCTGCTTATTGTTACTTTAGATGGATGTGAGAATAAGAAGTGTGAATATTATGCTGTTTGCGAGAGTGATGGTGTTTCTGAGGCTAGCTGCGTTTGTCCAAAACATTGTGAAGAAGGAACTGTAAGTAAAAAATATAAATTTGAAAAAGAAAAAAATCATATTAATATAATGCATTTATCGATCATTGAATTAGGAAACTGAAGAAGTTTGCGGTAATGACAACAAAACTTATAGCAGCGTTTGTGCACTTCGTAGCATAGCCTGCCGCGAAAAGAGGAGACTCCACGTTAAACATATGGGCTCTTGTGGTAAGTCAATTGTTTGCTGGGGTTCCTAACGACACCAACGAAGACTTTTGAAATATTTCAATAAAAGTTATACTTATTTGGCCACGTTTTTTATTGCTCTCAGAATCTTGCGGCAATGTCGAATGCCCGCTAGGTATGTGGTGTTCTCGAGGCAAATGTGCTTGTGCAAGTTGTGCTGATGTTCCTCGAGAGACCGTTTGTTCTGACACGAGGCGGACTTTCCCCAACGAGTGTTCATTGCATAAAGCTGCGTGCGAGGCTCGAGCCCGCGGGGAACCTCCTCCGCAGGTGGCATACTACGGGGACTGTACTGATGCTAATAACGATAGTAGTTCAGGTGATTTCTATATAATATTATAAATTGTGCAAACGAAGTGGGGTTTGACTTGAAGATAGATTTCTTATTGACATTTGAAATATACAGGTTGATTTATAGGATAAGACATTTAAATACTGGCATGTTATGGAAATTGTATCTGTAACGAATTTAAATTGCAGTGGTTAATGTATCAGAGAAAATGGAACAGAGTAATGAGATACAGAATGGTGTGGAGGTCGAAAGTACCAGTGAACGATCTGTTGGGACAGCGGTTTGTGCTAGAGTGCAATGCGCCTACGAGGCGACCTGTGCTGTGGACGGTAATGTACAACTATACAAATATAATACGTAAAAAACCAGCTGTTTTTTTTCGAATTCCAGGAATATTACACATTAATTGCTAAGTCCGTTTCCTATTATGGTCATTTATATTAGAAAATATTGACGTTTTATGTATATAATGTACCGGTTTATATAATATCATTCGTTTTCATTTTTATTTTTTCGCAATACATAATAAAAGTTTCTTTTAAATACATATTATATTTTTGTATCTCTCATTAAACATCAAAAATGTTTGCATTGTGATGTGGTAGAGAGAAGTAATTATTGATAAGCCAAGTTTTCGCAACGACTGCAAGTTACGAGAGGAGTAGTATTGTTGAATAGATCGTAAGTATCTATTATATATGCGGATCGTGTTTTTCAAAGGCAGTATTTTGTAACCAGGTAACGGCCAGCCTCGTTGTGCATGTCTGTTTGACTGCGGTGCGGCGGCAGCTTCGTCCTCTGCGCCCGTCTGCGCCTCCGATTTACGAATGTACCCCACCCTGTGTCACATGAAACTGGAGTCATGTCGCCGACAAGAGGATCTACGACTGAGGCCATTGGCATTGTGTAGGGGACTCGAGGTATTTCACGAATATCTAACGATACACCATTGGAAAGACGGACTTAACTTTCTTTTTTAGTTTATTAACATTTTTCTTTAATTTAATATCCATGAACGTAAGTTAACAAATCATTATCGGTTACCGCTAAGGAAGAACTAACGTTTGTAGTGACTTTGGAATACATAATTTTTTTACAAAACCAAAAAAATTACTGTGACCATAAATATTGTTCCATACTGAATGTTTCAATGCACGTTACCATAGCTATAACTTAAACTAGATGAAAAAAGCAGAACAATAATAGTTTTTTTTTTGAAGGTAAATGTATATTTTATAGTTCAGACCATGTGGCGATGATGAAACCGTAACAGATTCGGAAGGTCTTCCAGTTGATTGTGGCGGTGGACCACATCGTAAAGACTGTCCGACGGACAGCTACTGCCATCATACTGCTAAGGCCGCAAGATGTTGCAGGAAAGGTTAGTAGAATGCTCCTCAAACCCTCGTAAATATGGCTGAAGCTATACATTGTATAAAAATTTGTAGCGAATAAGAAAAATGTTACGTGAAACATTATTAATAATAACAATAAGAGGTAGTTTGATACCCAGAAGTTATAAATGTTCCATAAACTTAAAGCAAATAGTTTTATATAGTCGTGTGTGGGCGGGGCGAGGTGCTCGTGAGAGCGTTAACTTTGTATTGTTGTTGTATGATTAAGTCAACCTACGTCTTTCGTTATCAAAAGCGTTTAATTGTTTATTATTGAAATTATAGTAGGTTTACTTTAAGACAACCAGAGACGAATTTACAATAACATTGTCTATAATGTTTTTATAGCCATCTACGCCTTTTGCTCTTGGTAGTAGTTTATTTATGAAATACGTGAAAGCTGCGTATATATTATTTCGAAACAAATAAAATCGTTAATACTTAGAACAATTGTCTAGTGTATTATTTGGTATGTTTTAATTGAACTTTTTGTCCTATTTATGTCACAATTTTAATAATACTTATAATATAGACAAAGCTGTCGCAGAGAAGAAAGACTGTCAAGAATCTTGGTACGGCTGCTGTGGGGACGGTGTGACATCAGCTCGTGGTCCCGGGGGGGCGGGATGTCCCTCACAATGTGGTTGTCATAGATTAGGTTCTGTGTCCGAGTTGTGTGATGAGGGCGGCCAGTGTCAATGTAGGCCTGGTGTGGGAGGGCACAAATGTGACAGATGCGAACCAGGCTATTGGGGCTTACCACGGATTGGTACAGGACATACTGGCTGTATACGTAAGTTCATTGACATGCATGATTGTGTTATAAGAATATACGATATAATACTTTGCAGAAATCGAGATGTAACATCGACGGGAAGACGAGATGATACTGTCCTCGTCTTCCTGTCTCGAAAGGCCTAGTTAATAATTGTTAAAATGTATAATTATAGTCAGAAAAACAACTAGAGAATAAGTAGTCGATTGTGTAGATTTGATTTCATTTATGGAGTAAGATGTTGAAAGTTCGATCTACCTGTTTGGAATTAAAAGTCGACTGTCTTCAAAAAATAGTTTTTACAAGTGGAAACAATAGGGGTTGTAAAAGTGGGTTTTAAAAATTAAGTTACGAGGATTTATATGAAAGGATGTATCTGGACGTACCAGCATATAATATATATAATCTCATATAATAATTGGTTATTGTTTCACACTATAATTAGTTATTATTATAATTTTTGTTCTGACATATTATACAAACTAATATTCGAAATTAATTACGGAGAATAATTTTCGGTTAATAATTAATTTACTAACAAAATAAAATACGTAATTACTACGTACGAATATTAATCTTAGACGTTTGTCGTTTAAATAATTGGATTAATTTATCGTGTTATATATAATTCGTAGTAATTGACTGTATTAGAGTAATTGGTTTTAATCAAACATTTTAATACAAATTAACTAACTGTTTCGCTGCTAAATACAATATTAATTTTGGTTCAGATATAACGAATTTGTTTCTGTATTGTAATTTATCTCAGCATGTGGGTGTTCGGCCTTCGGATCAGTTCGTGAGGACTGCGAACAGATGACCGGGCGTTGTGTTTGCAAACCGGGCATTCAGGGGCAGAAGTGTACCGTTTGTTCCAACCATGAACATACCCTCGGACCTAACGGCTGCTTTGACCGTGGGTATACATTTGATACTGATGGACCAGTCCTTTGTTTAGATCTCTATGGTAACCTTACAAATATATCAAATATTTATTTTGCTACAGCGGAATCCACCCAGCTACCAGCCACCGACTGTGAACGTATGACCTGTTATTTCGGAGCCTACTGCGCTATACGTAGCGGTCTTGCTACTTGTGAATGTAATGCTCAGGAATGTTTTGCGACCGAGGGACCGTCTGTTTGCGGTAGTGACGGACGGACATATCTATCAGCATGTCATGCGAGAGCGCACGCGTGTCGGACACAATCGGATATAGTTGTACAGGCTTTTGGTCCCTGTGCTGAAGATACGCCGTCTGTGAAGCGAGGTAGTCGTTCGACGGACTTACGCTTGAACCTGTCACGTAAAATCCGCAAAGAGAACATGAATACGGAACGCACATTACAGAGCAATGTCCATTTCACTGACGCCTCAGTAGACACGAGCGATAGCGGCAAACCCGATAGTCCTGAACCTGAAATATCATGCATCGATATATTACCTCCAGTTGATTATCGCTAGATATAAGCTAGTTTCGTAGTGCTCACAACTTGTAGTGCTTTATAATAAAATATATACTCTTTATTTATGTGTTCGTTAATTCGCAGAGGAAGTACATTCGTCTATTATTTCAAATGAAAATGCCGAAGAAGGTCATTGTAATAAAAACCCATCTCCAATAGATACCGATATTGAAGAAACAGAATCGGAGGAAGAGCAATACATAACAAATGAGGTTGAAGAAAATTATCCAATATACGAAGAATACATCGAGGAAAACGAAAACGAAATATACGCATCCCCATTGTTCGACGGGCATGCTCGGATGACAGCTCGCACAAGATTGCCCGCTAAACGATTCGATATTTGGGCCGAAGTATCGGCGGTGTGCGGTAAGGGCGCTTTAATAAGTGCCTCAGGTGTTCGAGATTATTTATGGCTCGGGTTCGTAAAAGACAGAGCTGTATTGCGTTGGGACGCTGGCAATGGCCCTTTAGAGTTACGATCTGGTAAAATAAGAGTTGATACTAAGTCAAAAATATCGGCGCGGCGATATAAGAAGGACGCCATGTTGAAACTTGAATCCTATACCGTAAGGGGTACGACACATGGACGCATGAGTTCATTAGACGTTGATCCTTATATTTATATCGGCCATCCACCGGATAATGTTACGAAGTAAGTCTTAACTTTACACTTCATTATTTATATCATTCAACAGATTTCGGTTATTATTCGGTTATTATATGCTTACTAATAAATATATTGATCAACTTACTCCTAAATCCCTTTATATAAGTAAGACGTTACTCACAATCTTACTATTCCTCAAGGTTATCTGGTGCACACACAATGAACGGCTTTGTGGGATGTGTGCATCGCTTGCGTGTGAGCGGACGTGACGTCATCCCCCCGTCCCGAGGCCTAAATATTGTAGCTCATGGTCTGCGACCATGCACTCCTTACAATCTAGCCAAGGTCGTGTGTCCTTAAATATAAGCAATATTACTTAAGGATCTTCATTCGAGTCAAAATAAATTATGGACAACTATTCTAAATTTTCTTATGACTGTCGTAGCAAATTATATCCTAACATTTAAAGATGAACAATCTTTATGTAGTGTAGTTTAGAGGAACATCCTCTAAAATAATCTCTTCATAATATATCGAAGAGGCGCATTATTAAAGAATAATTCAGTATCTTTAAAACGACGTATATCGAAGTTTCAAAATGTCTTTACGTCTATCATGTATTAAGAGCAATTTAAATGAATAATGAGTATTTCATGAGAGTTAAATAACTTTAAGAAACATTATGAGGTAACTTTCGGCGGGGGTTCGTTATAAATCGATCTATGTTATACAAAGACTTGTCTAAATATTTTAAAGCTTAACTATTAATTGTATGTAAAAACTCGATTGTGATATTGCTCAGTTTTTAATTGTTATTGTGAATCATCGCATATCTCTTATTCTATCTGATCAAATTATTATCTAATACTATCAAAGTATGTTAAATTTTCAACACTTTTGTAAATATATTTCCTATTAAATAATTTAATATTTTTCTCGTTTTTCATTATTTAATTTTATTATGTCATATGTATATTTTTATTATGGATATTAAGAATAAAACCGAACAGTCGAATCCATTGACTCCTAAAAACAATTGTACGCTTTTTACATTAAAAACGTCGATGAACGTGTAAGATAATGCTAAATTTTTAAAATTTATTCTTCTCCATGAATATATTAAAAAGAGGGCTTTAGTGCGCAATAATTTGGAATTGTAAATTTGTTTTCTTTGTAATTTCTTGAGTGGGGAATCGGAATGGAAGGTTTTAAAAGTCATTTACAACTGTGTATAACTCTTTTATGTTAAAACTCAATTTCGAGTTATAAATAGTTACAAAGGAAGGACTAAAAAGCCATAACTTAATAAAAATACTTCAGAAACAAAAAAAAGCTAACTAGTAATACATAAAGTAAAAAGATAGACACAAGGGTAACAGCAGTCGGTCAGAGGCACAGGCTTCCACATAAAGGAAGCAAGCAAAATATAATCCGAGACCGACGGCTAATTCTATTTAATCTTTTTCCATGTCTTTTTTGGTTTGCTTATTGCAGTCGTATTTTTAGTTTTTTGTTCGTTACTTTATGTAGGTCCACGTAAATAGTTCTGTATTTTCGAATTGATTATAACAGGCGTTTATGTAAGTCGTTACGTTATTTGTGCATACTTGAAGATTCAAACTTGCAATTTAATTTGAAACAGTTTTTATAACCAAAGCTATAAATGCATATTTATTTCAAATAGAACGTATGCAAATAATTCAATACAATACGCCGAACAAGTTAAATGACGGGTGAGTTATATCTTATGACCTCTCAAAATAAGGATAATGATATAAAAGGCCTGTTAGAAAAAGTTAAGAACAACATAATCTTAAATCCACTATGGCGTACTTCTAAAATCTGTATTAGTAGGAACCTTAGTACAGGACTGTTAAAGGGACTGACGAAAGCGATTTTATACATAATAGAGATAAGAATATTGCGACGTATTTGTCTCAATAGACTTTGTAAGAAATTAATATTTTAAAACGGTTTGGAAATGGTGGTAGTTTGTGAAAATATATATTTCTCTTATTTTCTTGTTAGAAATGATTTTCTAGGTAAGATATTCGGATATCAAAGGATTGGAAGGTGAGTGTAGTTCAGAGAAACTGAAGATTAAGTGTATGAAAGAAGTTGTAATGAAAAGTGCTCATATTTAGAAAACATAGTCATAATTATAGCTACTATAATGATTTACTAAAATGATTATTTTCGTTCTATCCTTAGTAGGATTTCATAACTGCATAGTACGTTATACGAATTAAACTCTTCAAAACGTTTTTATATTATTTTTCATCTATTTTCAATTTATTATTTTTATCTAATATACTTATCATGCATAATTATGCATTACTTAGTATAAGTTTCCTAAGTTTTATAGTTTCCGTTTTAATCAAATGTGACACTTGTTTTTCTGGACATTACATAATAAATAGAAAATGAAATGGTCACAGAAATTATAACAAGTTATTACAAACGGTAAAAACGGTAATTTGGTTTTGATAATAATGTAAAAAAAAAGATTTATGAATTTTATACCAAGAATACTGTTTGCATAATATTATGATAAATTTCTTTGTCATATTGAAGTTTTTTTTCAACGACATCCCATTACTTGCTATCAGCAGTCGATCCCCATTGCTCTTTATAATCCTTCTTATCGCTGTCTCCTTTATAAAAGGCCGGGCAGCAAATTTAAGCTATCATAATGCGAGAGACCAAAGGCAAGTAATAAAACTTCTTACTACTGAAGACATTTTAAGATTTATATTCACCAGAAAAATATATCTTCATTTTAAATTGTTGCTTTAATACAGTATGAAACTAAATAGGTATTTTATGATAGTTCATTGAATTACTACAATTTATAAGTTACTGACAATACAATATTATGTAATACCTAAAAATGGGTGAACGCAATTTTAACAAATATAGCTAAAATAATTTTTATATTTTATGAAAATGTACTTAGCCGCCAAACATATATTACGTAGGACTTAGAGGGAGGGTGGGGGGGGGGGCGACGGCTTTGCCAGGTCTTATTTACTCTTACAATAGGTTGGAGGGAGTCTTGATAATTCTTACGTAAGATAACAAATGCGCAATATTAAAGTTATATTTTCAAAAAGCGCGAGCAATCGCGCGAGCATCGAGATTCGTCTATGCATCTACTTGCCACTTTATAACAACTTAATTTTGCAAATTCTCTTTTGTGATTATTTCGTGGGATGAAGAAATATTTTTTTTGCTGTACTGTAAAGTTACAAGTCAATATTGAGGTTACATCGAATTAAAATATATAAATTGCTACAAAGTATTACGGACAGTATGATACGAGTTTTCAGTCACTTTGAATATCGAATATATTTATAGTGTCCTGCTAGATTTACTATGTAAGAAGTATAAATAAAATTGAAGTATCAATTAAGCATTACCAATTTAATAAATGTAATAGTAATAAAACATAACCAACCTAAACAATACCTCTATTGTGTTTCTATTTAATATATACATCAGAACATTTTTCATAAGTCTCTTTTGCTATGATGTCTATAAATACACGTGGAATGTATTTATATTCAATACGTAGACGTAAGTGCAATAGTCAGGCTTTATTTGCTGGATTAATGTTGTTTACATCACAAAGTTGTCTTAAACACCCAGTACATTGTTAGAATTTTCAAACTTGTTAATATGAAGAGAGGCTGTGGAATGTTTAATTACTGTGACTCCAGTTAGGTACTTGAAGCTGCACTCTCTCAGGCTTGTTTTCACGCATGCCTGTCCTTATGTACGTGCCTACAGGCATTCAGTGATTAGATTCTGTGAATTAACCTAAACATTTACGTACGAATCCGTCTGCAGACTAATTAACTAGCGTGATACTTCCGATAAACAGGAAATGAAATCCTTTTGAGGATGACAAAGTTTAACAAGGGATTATTTACATGAAGATTTGAGACCTAAAGATATTTTCTATTTCAAGATGGCGCTATTCTTAATTTTTTGTTCTCATAAAATGTAGTAACTTAACGAATTATGATCGTTGCATTTATGTGAGATTTTGAACTGAAATACATATTTTAGATTTAAACCATCATATTTTACTTAAAAAGAATATTTTAATTTTATAACAAAATAAATAAAAATATTTTTAAGCACCATTTCTATAAACAATGTTTGATTGTGTTTTTTCTTTTTAAAATAAAATAGCAGACGGTGCACCCTTAAGTGGTTGTGAGCTACAGTTATAATAAAGCCTCCTTCATTGAATCAAACCTTTCCCCGTAGTAAGTTAGGGTTACCACCCCTCCCTGCTCACTCAACAATTATAATTGCTAGGATTTTTTCTTTAACGAACTAACTTGTACAATTGTTACATTTAAATAACTTTGACTTTTCAATTTAAAATTTAAAAAATATATTAAACATTTTTTTCTGTGCAGGAACTTATTCAAGATATACCTTTGTCCTCCGATTTATGTTTTCCTCTTAAGGGTTGCATTTTTGAGCTATACGAGTATATGTATGTTCTCTGTACATTGAATCAAATTTACTATGAAGATTATTTTTTTAAACAACC
>DVQP01000246.1:0-27241 GCA_018231745.1 Danaus eresimus
CGAATATATATGATTGTACAGACACACACAGGTATAAGCTTATTACACACTACAGATGTTCCATTGCAGAGGATATTTTTATTGACTTAAATATCACAAAGATTACTGGTCAAGTATGAAGTAACAATAAATAAGGGTTTTTAAATCTTGAATATTAAAGCCGTACGCTTAAACGTTTTTACTATTGTTGAATGCAGGGCTCGCGGGTGCCCTCGCGAGTTTTAACGTTCACCCTAAACTTTTTGTTTTGTACATGTATATTTCTATTCTTTAACACTTTGGTACTTACCTAAAAATTTATGAGTAGGTTATGTTCTGATTGTAATTGAATTTATTTTAGAAAAATTTAAGTGGTTTCGAATGAAAAGAGCCTTAGGTACATCTAAAAATAATTTCAGGAACCGCAGAAAAGGAAAAAAACTTCGGGAGTGTAATTTCGACGGCAAAACTAGAAAAAGAGGTATAGAAAGAAAAAAGAGTGAATTCTTTACTAAAATATTTTGGCAAACCAGAAAATATAAAAAAGAAATGCCATGAAGATTTTAGAAACACAGTCTTGAATCAAAGAGCTGTGGACGTAATAGAAGAAAAAGATATATGTTCTTCAGAAGCAGCGTCAAGTAGTACAATTGAAGATACTGCTGAAGCTAAAGAACCTCTAAGCTGTTTATCGTCATCGGTATCATGCATCACTTTGGATTGTGGCAATGCTCCCGGTTTGTGGCCTGAGCTTGTTCACGTACCGGTGTCCAACTGCAACATTGCTATAAATGATGACGGAAGAAAATTTGCAGTAAATTATTAATATAGAAATATTACCAATGGTGAAAAAATTAACAGAGAATGGCTTATTTACTCTACTTCGAATTACTCTGTATATTGTTTTTGTTTTAAAATATTTGTTGTATCTGCTAATATTGTATATAATTGTCTGCTTTGAACGGTTTTTCTGATTGGCAACATTTGTAATTAACGTTAGAACAACATGAAACAAGTGTTTCCCACAGTCAAAATGTGAAATCGTGGTTACGATTAAGTAATATGTTGAAAAAAAACCAACGGTAAATCAGATGGCACTGAGACTTGGAATCAGAAAAAAACAACGGTGTGATGTATTAGAAAGAAACATAGGCGTAATCAAGTTTTTATCTCGTTCGTATCTGGCGGCAAGATGATCATCTAAAATATTATATGATCACGATAATCATAATTATTCTATAGCATTTAAAATGATAGCATCCTTTGATCCAGTTATGCGAGAACATATTCATAGAATTCAATCCTCGAAATCAGATTCAAGTCGTATGACTCATTATTTAGATAAATTTAGAATGAATGAAATGAACTAAAAATGTTCAGATACGTGAAAATTTCGTTGGCTGTTGTCTGATCACCAGCTCTACAGGTAAAGGTAGTTTAATTTTGTGTTGGATTTATTTTCAGAATCAAATCTTCAATCAATGTGCAAAACTTACATGGTCATGGTTACGATAACGGTTCGAATTGCCGCGTAAACCCAAGGTCTTTTTCAAAATAAATAATTATAAAATCCATTTAAGATCAACAATGCACCAGCAAAGAATTTTCTAGCAATTCTTTTAATTGAACATCAAATCGTAGGTACTTTTCACACAAGAAAGGTAATGGAAGATTTTGCACAGTTAAAGACGAGAAGAGTAATTTTTTATAATTACATAGATAGACATGTAAGTTTGAAACTTTTCACTTTTGTAGGCAAAAGTAATATACGTATGAACCGAATTAATTATTTAAAATAAATAATTTATTTTCGTTTTTTTCCTTTCGATTTTCTTTTTCCTCGCGGTAATAAGTAATAAGGAAATATGAATACTGTTTTTGGCAAAACGCATATAGAATGGGGGCGGCAGATTTGTTATTGCACCTGGGCGACGAAACAGCTAGCTGACGAGATTGTCAATATTTAAAAACTCAGCAGAATATCACATATTTATACATAGAAAGACTCTGCGAGCAAAAAACTGCAATCAACGTATACATGTCTAAACGTAATAGGCTAGATGGCCCAACTGCTGATGAATAGGAACAAATAAGTTGTTATATAACAATAAATACATCCATTTACCACTATTATATCTTGAATGGTGTGTCAAAATTACTGACAAGAACGAGGATTATAATAGGACTCTTAGAAACATTATCAACTAGTGACAACAAAACAGGAAGGACCTATTAGAATCATGGTCAAAAAGCTGCATTATACATGCGAACCTGGGAGATTTGTCGAAGTTCTACAAAGCAAGTCTCTAATAATAACAGACGCAACAAACAAACTCAACTGGAAAAACATGTAGCCACTAAATATGTTAACAAAATATTTTTTTTTGACAGAGGGGGCAAACCAAGAGACGTCCTGCCTGTTGGAGGTAGTACCGACGCCCTTGAACATATGCAAAAGAATTTTGCCAATGGACATCTGCAAAAGGATTTTTATCACCCTTATTTGGATAGGAAGGAGAGGAAAGGGTGGTAAAAGGCAAAGGCCTGCCCTTTAGAGGGTAGAAAAAGGGCAACCGGCTCTCTCACTCATCGGACGAAACACAGCCGTATGAAACACCTTCCCTCCGACCTTCCGTGAGAAGGTGGTACTTCCTCGGTCGAGCCAGCCCACGTTCGAGCTGCAGTAATTTGACTACAGCTAGGCTCTACTAACTACATAAAGACTAAAGCCAATGAAACATTCAAATTAATACCAAAGTTCAAGAGATTTCAGGCACATGGCTAGGTTAAGTGTTCAGGAAACAGGAAAACACTCACTCACTCATTCAGGACTACACAAAAAAGAAAATCAATATCCAAACAGTAAACATTGCAGTGAAGCACATCTAGCTATTTCAGAGAATATATATTAGCTTAGGAAATGCAGTACATAAAAAAGCATTAAAAAACTATTAGCGAATTATCTGGAGTAAATCGTTACGAAACGCCCGTCAACACGTGATATGCGAGAATACCAATAAACAAATCGCTGTTAAAACACGCTGCTCAATTAGTGACAATTCTTTTAGCCGACCGCTTAGTAACCCGGCTATGAAGTCGGATGGAAAACTCAAAACAATGTCATCTTACGATGGCAAGACACAAAAGCTTGAAAATGGAGCCAAGCACTCCATTAGTAAAAAATTAAAAGACACGCTAAAAATTATGGTATGTCATAAAAAAATATGCCGAAGCCCATGAAGAGACTTCATCGTCTCGGGAATGTTGAGAAAATACACCTCCTTGATATCACCGATATAATGAGAAAATGAAACGAACAAACCTGTTTCAGTTAAGGGCCGCACTAAGAACTCATGAACAAAGTGTTTTCGCCATAACAAAGACTACACGTGTTACTGGACACATTCTTAGAATAAATGTTAGTGTAGTAATTTAGGTAAAATTTATTTACTTATTGGTACATAGCCTAGATTCTAATATAACTAAGCATTGTTCACTTTATGATCAAATAAATAAAAATGGTAATAAAAAATCTGTAGGTAAGTTAATTCTGTTAAACAGCAAGTATAATTTGTTCAAAGCCACTACTATGTTAGCTACTTATATAGAAGTGGCAAAGTAGAGAAACATTTCTTTGTTCTACTTGAACCAGATATGGGAACCGTAAATGTTCCAGGAAGAAACACCAAGCATCACAGCGATGTCCTTACTTTGCAAAAAAATTATTTTGAGTAAGTTTTTTATTTATTGGAATAAATTTCCTTTGTCTCATTTCATATTATTTTATGCAGTAACAGTGTGCCCCTACCATGTACCGCACTGCCCATCATGTAGGGCCCAGTGTCACAATCCACTTCATTAAAGTGCAATTTAAATTTAGTAATTATATTAATGTTTGAGCTATTTTAATTAAAGACAGAATATTAAAATATGTTTTTATATGAAATCTAACTGTAAATCAGTTAGATTTTGTATAAAACCATATTTTTGTCATTAAATTCTATGATAATTATTTGTAATACTATAGACACATTTTAACGTTATATATATAAATTTGTTTTATAACGGAGGTTTGTTAATGGATTTTTTGTTAATGTTTTTTGTTAATGTAATTGATGTTTGTTAATGGAGGGGAGGGGGTTCTGGATAATAAATTAGTAATTATAATAAATAATGATGGCTGGCATTCCTTTTGTTCAATGTGCTGAATACTTCTGTCAGTTATATCTATGTGCAAAGGAACAAAGGATTTTTCAAAGCATTATCTTATAATTTAAGATATTTTACAACTAACAAATATACAATTAAATTACAAAGCAAAGCTATACATTACTAATTTTATCTTGAATAGATTTTAATTAAAACATAGTTGATTTTTTGGGAAAATTAAAATTTTTACTTATAGATGCTATTACAATTAATAATGGTTCAAAATGGATAAAACTTAAGAGAAAAAATACTTGCATGACGTCCAATTTTCTTAAGCTATACTGTTTGTAGCATTAACATTTAGAGATACACTACTTAAGAATTAAGACAAATCCTCTGGCTAGCAATAAACACTTTGCAGAGTATGCTGTTTAAAAAAAATCTATTCCACATTGCACATTGAGGCACAAAAAGCCATAGCTTCTAATTGGACAATTGTTGAAACAGGTACTAAAAGTCTAGAATTTCACATCACAATATTCAAAAATTGCCCAAATACTAATACTTCTCTGTCTTTATTGCCAAGAGAGTCTGCAAACTATTTTTAAGTGTTACTTTTATAATAAAATAATAATTAAAATGAAATTACACTATAAATTTAATATGAACTATACTTAAATGTGATCGAATACAGCAACTGACTTAAAAAATGTTATTTAGTTTAATTATATTACTAAACTTTATTTGTAAGTTGAAACTTACGATATTTTGTACAGTAAAATCAAGCCATAAACAATCTTTTAAACAATAAGGTAATAACAAGAGATTTCACGTTTCCGTAATAATCTAATGTGTACTGATAAATAATGAAATTGTTTAATTAGTGTTGGAGTGAAACGCCAACAAAAAAGGTAAACAGTAAATGCTGTTAAGTCAGAAATGGCTGCCATAAAATGTGAAAACACAAAACAATATATGTATATTTTTATGATTTTGTATTATTCGATTTATTTTATTATAATTTAACTGACTACTTTTGAGATAAATTATATATTTTTATTAAACCTATTTTCTTCTTACATGTCGCAAAAAATGGGACCAATGATGATGATCTCTATTACATTTACACAGCAAAAAGCTTTAACTATACAAAATACAAATATGTATGTATTTACTATTCCTTTCAACAGATTAAGAAAAGGTCATAATCATACTTTAAAGCAAATTATAACACTTTTTAAAATTCGATATACGAGAGCACTAATTTTCTTGTTTTAATATTTCAGTTATATTTTTTTTTGGACGTATATTATCTATCAATACTGTTTGACATGTATTAGAATGTCACGCTGACGTCATACGTCAAATGATGTACAAACGTACTTGCGTACAAAATAATTGAGACTTAGGAATCATATTTCTAGTCAATCACCAACAAATAATACTCCAAGGCGGCTTTATGTCTTGGAGGCTTAGATGATAAAAAAAATGACGACTGCGCGTGTTAATGTTGCTTTGTGAGCGCAATGTCGATAGAGTACGTGGTGGTGAGCGAGGGCGAACAAGACGAGCCCATCGAACTGCCCACCGAGGAAGACGGTTCTCTACTTCTGAGCACAATATCCGCTCAATTTGTGGGCGCTAGCGGCCTGAAATATCGTGCTGGAGGTCGACTTCGTGGACTTCGCCTGACTGAAGATCGAGTGCTGCCGCCAGCTGAAGGCTGGGGAGCACATCGTTATTTCTGCGCCTTTCCACGTTTGGATATACCGACCGCTGCAACAAGGCCTCGTTGCTCTGACCTCATAGTACTTGGACTGCCTTGGAAAACTGGTGAAGAAACAGTTCGAGAGTATTTTTCTACATTCGGTGATTTGTTAATGGTACAAGTAAAACGGGATACAAAGACGGGGTTATCCAAAGGGTTTGGTTTTATTAAGTTTGCTGAATATGACGCCCAGCTTCGCGCTCTGGGTCGGCGGCATATGATCGATGGGCGCTGGTGTGACGTTCGTATCCCTAACAGTAAAGATGGCAGTTCTGCAGCGCATCGAAAAGTCTTTGTGGGTCGTTGCACCGAAAGCCTCACAGCTGATGATCTACGTGAATACTTTGGTGCATTTGGACAGGTGACAGATGTCTTTGTACCCAAACCATTTCGAGCATTCAGTTTTGTAACATTTCTAGATCCAGAAGTAGCTCAGTCCCTGTGTGGCCAGGACCATGTAATTAAAGGTGTGTCTGTCAACATTTCAACTGCCTCCCCTAAGAGAGAACACAGTGGCCGTTCTCAGTTGTTGGGCTGGAGTTTGCTAGAGGGTGCGGCGCCGCGGGTCTACAGCTGGCCTCCTGATGCTTGGCAGCATTCGGCACACTCGGCCCACTCTGCACATTCACACTCTACGGCACCACCGGATGCTAAGCCCTACCTCAAATATGAGTGAAGATAGCCATTGCCCTCCTTGTTAATAACTCACAGATTTTATATGAAAGGAAATATGTAAATAATAATATATAATATAGACAGATTAACTTGTTGCGATTTTTTTTCTGAAGCCTTAAAAGCTCTTCATCCTCCAGCACATACAAATTATTTTATATTATTTTACAACTGACCCACTTAAACCATACTAAGGATGCATACTTTGTAAAGTTTTTGAAAACCTCTAATTCTTAACATTTCTCTCACCTGTAATATGTATAATATTAGAAGATATATTTTTGTTTATTGTTCACATCCTATTTCTATTGTCCACTGATTCCAACCTCTGGGGAAAGACATGAGTTGCTGTATCTGCTAGTTGTAGCCATAATAGAGACAACATAAATTTTAAATTAGTCTTATGTAGCTCGACACCAAACTAATTTTTTATCTTCACATAATAGATATCCTAATTTCTAGTAAAATTAGTACTTTTCTAATATATTTTAATATAATAAAAAGTCAAGTCCATATTTAACTGCACAGCAATCAGTTAACTGTTAACGGACAATGTGTCTTCCTAAACGGACTTACTGATTCTGCCCAAATGACTACAGCATTATTACAATAATTAACACTACTAGGTATATGTTACAAATGGGCCTTCCGTGCCTTACTAATTATAATACTACGATATTATTCTTTGCACGATTTTTATAACTGATTATTTGGAATACGAAACGATTGTAATTTTGTAAAATGGCAATATTTAAGTATCAACGTGTATTTGAAAATTGACTTCAGACATTTTATACATACTGTACCTCGAACATTTAGTAAATTATTAGATAACATAAAAGCAGTGTTGTCCAGTTGACTGGCTGTCTGTCAGTGAAAGGCGTAATCGGTCCACCTTAAAGTAACAGACATAATTAAATAAAAAGGAAAATATTTGGAACCCTGCACCATGTGTACCTAAATCTATAAGAATGTAGTAAAAAGCTATTAGTTTACTGTAACAAACAGATATTCTGATTTCATTAATTTGTTTTGATATAATTTACGTTCTGGTTTTTCTTTCTACTGTCTATATGCCTAAGTGTTTCTCTTTACTTTTCCTCCTCGAGGATAATAATCCTAGAGACAATCACAAAATTACGTTAATTAAAAATTTTATAAATTTCTAATACTATTTTGGAAACACGAAGGAAAAAGAAAATTATTAATCGCTTTATTTAATACACTTATCTAATTGAAATATTCTAGAAATATATTTTCATAAATTATCAAACATTGGTTATATTTGTTCACAGATACTCCTGAATATTTTAAGAATATGATTATTATTAGCGAATTATTAGCGGAGGTATTTAGCAGCCCAGTCCACTCTTGTCACACCACTACCCACCGTCGTCGTCTCTGAATAAATCAGTAGTTATTTTAATTATTTACATTAACCGTTATAGTATATCCACATGTTATAAACAAATATAAAAAAGTTATTTAGAATAGGTATATGTAAACTGCCTATGGACATTGTGCTCCACTAAGATTATATTAATTATTAAAAAGTTTAAACGACGGAGTACCTCGATGTGAATTCATGGCAAGAGGACGGAACAGAGAGGTATCTATGCGAACGCCCGCCACGTATCGCGACGCTCCAAGGTAAGCCGCTGCGGCCGAGGGCGCTGCAGGGGCGGCGGCCGGCTGCCCGGCGGGAGCTAAGGGCCTGGGCCCAGCGCCTCCCGCTACGCCTGCCCCTCCCGCCTGCAGCGTGCCCAGGACGCTGCGGCCGCGTGCACGCATCCTACCACCAGAATGCACCACCTCCCCCCTAAACGACGCAATCGTCATGGCTATGGAGCATATACCGATAGAACTCGGCTTTACTCGTTTTATTATGATTTATTTCTCACCCTAATATATCGGCAAAACGGTCCTTTATCGCAGGAGGCGACTTCTGCTGCGGCTTCAGGTGTTCGATCGTGTCGGCAGGGGGAGGAAAGTTTTCGATCTCGATGCGAGTCCCGCTTCTTAAATATTGGTTTTTCAAATATATCATCACCAAGAAAATATGATATTTCAAAATTACAGTCTTAACACTTAATAATTACCTTCTGTGGCGTGATGTTGCAGGTGGCAAGACCAGACCGGCGCCGACGGCGAAATACGGAAACCTTATTTGATTTTATAAAATTTAGGCTCTAAGTAACAATCTCTCAACAGGGAATATTTCAGCGAACGGCAGTACCTTAAGGCTTGCGGTGCGGTAGGTCTCTCCCTCGGAGGATATCTCAAACAGGCGGTGAGCAGAGATAAGGCCGGGGGTGACGCCGTCGGCACTACGCGTCCCAGAGGCACGCCTACACTTGCCGGGAAGCGGAAGCGTAGCGCTTCAGCGAGAACGAAACCTTCCGGCCAGTCTTCTCGACTCGGTGTTCCCAAAACTGCACTTATTTTATATAATTGATCAATTTCCGAATTTCCAGGAAACAATGGACGACATGTATAGAGTTCGGCCATAATACAACCCAGGGCCCAAAGGTCTATGGGAGCTCCGTAGTGAGTGTCGTGAAGCAGAACCTCAGGAGCACGATACCATCGAGTAGAGACGTAGTCTGTATATGGCGGCCTAGACCGTACCTCACGGGCGAGACCGAGATCTGCAATTTTTATCAGTTCTGGACCCGCACACAATAAATTTTCAGGTTTAAGATCGCGATGGAAAAATCCATGCCGGTGCATGTGGGCCAGGCCTTGGAGCACTTGGTATAAGATATTACGTAGAACTGTCTCTGGAAAAGGTCGCTCGGCGTCTCTAATTAGTTGATAAAGATTACCTCGCATGTACTCAAACACAAAATAAAGCGTATCATTTTCTCGAATAACCTCTCGAAGCTTCACGATATTAGAATGATTTAGTTTTTTCAGAGATTTTACTTCCCGGAGATTCATAGCCTCATCCCAAGAATAATATTTTCTTTTCATGCGTTTGATGGCAACTTTTTCTCCGGTGTCTCTTCGTTGCGCCAATGCGACGGAACCGTAAGTGCCATCTCCGAGTTGTTGTAGCACCACATAGCGATTCATAGTAATTGACACAATATATATAATTACACCTAAAAACTCATACCAATATTTTAATTTTTAAACTTATTATATTCAACAGACAAATAGGTGTTAAATTGTTTACCTCGTAATAAAAAGAGATGAAAGGATATTAGTTATTTCATTATATTTTAAACTCTATTTTAATAATGTTTGAATTAACAATATGGTATGATTTACTAACCACAGTAACTTTGTATTTATTTTTTAAGAAACAGGTAGTTGTCTTGGTAACCAATAATAATAAATAACTATACCCTGCAGACTGTCGCAGACATTACCAAACAAATACAATTTATTAACGCCTTTGTCTGAACCTTATAATGTTCCCCAAAATAACAAAAATCATATATTCTATGCAGAATTAAATTCTAAAGTGGGTAATATATTTTCCAGTCCACGTTTGAAATAATATCTATCAGTAGGCTATGGATGCATATAATATTCTAAAAAGCAGGATTTTTTTCTTATTTTAGAGTATGTCCATTAATGTCAATACATTTGTTTAACAAATATCTTATTAGAGGCTTCAAAATTATTATAGGTACCTACATACCTCAAAATATTGAAATATTTTGTGTTGCCATATTACATTTTGTAAAGCTTGACATTTTGAAACAATATAAGTTAACGTCAACATGTTTTCACATTTTTGACGTTCGTTTAAGCTACTTTCTTGAGTCTTGACAACCATAAAAATAAATAACTATTGGACACAAATAATAATTTAGTTTGTAATTTATCTAATTTAAAGTGATAATTAACTTATAACACATAACGTGACTTCGATTCAAATGTAGTGTAGTGAGCGAACAAATTTAATAGTCATAATCATCCTTATATTTATATATTTTTTTCTCAGTTTTGATGAAAAACTAATTATAATTCTAAGTAAAAGGAACTTTAAAAAGTTAGCTGAAAGTGTTCAGCGATGTGTTATTTGAGATGAGTGCTGGACTGACTAGATGTCGAGTAAGTTCGGACCAACTTCATCTGTTGTTGTCGTTTATGGAAGAGCACCGTGATTTTGCAGCAGGGAAACAATCCATTTACTCGAGATTCAGTGCCTGTAAGCTCTGGCGCCTTCTAGCAGAGCGTCTCAACGGGGCTGCAGACGAGTCAGGAGGCGCACGTAAAACACCAGATAAGTGGTGTCGGGTTCGTAATTTAATATTTAAAATTTCATTGTTTATAGCACAGGACTTATATTAAAAATGTTTAAATTAAGTTGTAATCACGTTTAAAAAAAACAGCATAAACACTTCCTCAACATAAATAATTATGAATGCAACAATGTTAATGTAATGCTACTAATTCTACTGAATTTGTCCCACACAAGATCTGTTAAGTCATTGATCACTTGTTTTATTTGATGTAGAATAATTTTTTAGTTCTGGGCAGATTTAAAATATAAGGCAAGAAAGAAGTCTGCAGCCGGAGGGGCTCTTGGAGAACTGTCTGGTGTGGAGGAAAGACTGCAGAACTTACTTGGTGCTCGAACAAGTGATTGTATGTAATATGATATATATTATAATATAAGTACTGTAGCTTTATTTGAAGAGTTATAATGAATGCTATAGAAAAATGATTTGTCCACTGATCAACAAACCAACTATGTAATATAAAACTAATATATTTTTTATTACTTTTAAACTACATAATCCTGACGTTTCGGTTTCTTTTCAGCAACTGTGATCACGGACAGATGAGACATCTTGTTTAGTAAATCCTAAAATATATTAGTTTTATTTAAATGACTTATGAAAACCTTAGATCTCATTAACTATGTAATATGTAGAACTGCAGCTCACCTCCAACTAAACCTCTAACTTATTAGTTATTTGTAAATCAAAATTTCCTAATAATTAGAAATCAATACTTATTTCAATCAATCTTTAAAGATATTAAAATATTGGAGTGAAGGAAGGATTTGTACTCTTAGAATAAAGTATATTTACAACAGTATAATGAATGATTTATTTAAACAAGAGTTGTGGTAAGAGGTTTAGGATATTTACACATCGTTTATATATAATGTATGCAATACATGTTATTTACTACACTGTTGCTTATTTATCATCAGCAAGCAGCGGTGGTTGTCGACGAGGTGGAAGTCACTCTGACGAGGAGCACAAACCGCCACTTGACGAGGATATGTACTCAGAGGGCTCTGGAGTTGGAGGAGGTGATGCTCCACGGCTTGCTACGGAAGAGCTGTTGGCGGAAGCCGCCATGCGCAGTGCGCTAGCTGCAGAGAAGCAGGCGGAGGCCGTAACACAGGCCGTGGAGTTGCTGCGGGACCTTGTAACCTTACTGAGGGACCGACCACCGGCGCTGACACAACACACCCTGCCGCCACACGCCGCCCCTCACGCAGCTCCGCCCGACCACACCCTGTCAATGCAGCATCATCACCATAGACTGTGACCCGACTCTCGATTAATTCTCTCGATCTATATTCAAATAAACTAAACTAAACTACGCAGATTTTCATTTTTCCTGGACTGGCGTAACCGCGTTTGCTTTATCTCGAAATGTTGCATAACCTTACATAGGATATTTAAAGTAGAATGAAGGTTCATGCACCATGTTCGACAGCTCTCTTTGGTTTGGATCCTAAAGGAAGTATCTGATTTGAAACGTTAATCTCGTCAGAAGTTTTTAGTTTGGCGTTGGCGAGCCCGAGACGTTCCGCGACTTCTCCGTAGACGATGTCAGCCCGGCGGCGAGCGCGCGCGGCCCCGTGACGCAGCACGTGTCGCAGCACGTCCGGACGCGCCAGCAGCTCGTTTGCTCGTTCACGGATCGGCCGGATCGCTGCCACCAGTGCGTCCGCCACTACTTGCTTGTACCGCGCCGTAGTTAAACCCTCTGCCTCTAGAACGACCTCTTCCGGAAGTTTGTCAGCTGCCAGACAGTGGAGTGTCACGAGATTGGACACGCCAGGACGGCTATCGGGTTCGAAGGTCACCTGAGGAAATTTAATTTGTGAAAATAGAAATTATAATCAATTATTTAATTGTTGTTTTAAGAGGCAAAGCAAACTGTTTCCGTACTTGTGGGTTGAAATCGGTAACGGCTTTTCTAATTTTCAATCTGATATCATCATCTGAATCACTTAGAAGTATCCTCGATTTCGGATCACTGTCGGATTTAGACATCTTTTTTGTGGGATCACGAAGACTACGTACTCGATCGCTTCCATCATCTATAAAAAGTAATCACCAATAAAAGCCCCCCATTAAAAGGATGAATACAGAAATATTAGATAGTTAGGCACCTGGTAGGATTGGGGAGGGCGTAGGAAAAAGCCGTCCATATCGGTGGTGGAAGGTACGCACAAGTTGAGCTGCAACTTGCAGGTGCTGCAGCTGGTCCGTGCCCACTGGCACATGTGTGCCGCGATACACCAGCACATCTGCTGCCTGTGACACATCAAAATAAGTTTAGGATATCCTAATTTATAGAGCTTCCTGTTTTAGTGGCTTTAAGCACCTGAAGTACTGGGTACAAAAGAAGTCCTATTGGCACCTCCTTCATAGTAGCCGATTTCTCTTTAAATTGGGGCAGATGTGAAAGGCGTGCATGGGTCGCAAGGCATGCTAGCAGCCAGCAAAGTTCGGCATGGCGTGGCACAGCCGACTGTGCGAATAATATGCTTTGTTCCGGGTCAATCCCACTAGCAAGCAAGTATGCTGTCAATTCCAATATATTTTTCTTAATTTGTGTTGGATTCTAGAAACATGGCAATTATTTAAAAACTGGCATTTAGCCAAAACAGTTACATAAATTCAAGAATTTATAAGCAGCATTTATTGACTGTTAACATAATACTATATAAAATTGTGAATGCTTTACTCTAGAGCATAACACACTTGTGGTGTAGTGTGGGCATGGAGATCTGCGATGAATATCATCAGATCATCGCCCTGCTGCTGAAGCTTCACGCAACGTTGTACAGCCGCAAAGTAATTGCCCACATGCAGTGCTCCTGTGGGCTGCAACCCAGTCACAACTCTTCGGTTCCAAGTCTCACTGGTTCCTGCTGTAGGTGAATTTTTGATGCTACTTTCCTGTTATAATGAAATAGATCAATTTATATTTTATTATAGATGATTTTTAGTCATGTTAAATACTATAACATAATTATACCTTCGCTTTACAACCCTGTAACGCTATGCGCCGGATATTAAATTTACACAAGTGTTTCGAATATGATAGCGTTTTGGATATTAACGCCATTATATTTAATATAGATCTTATTTAATAATAACGTTTTGTTATAATTCAATCATGATATAAACTTGAAATTTATATCACAGTGTTCGTTTTTGTTACTTTGTCAATTGAGAGTTGACAGTTGATAAATGTATAGCAATGACAGTTGATTTTTTTCTAGTAATTTGTTCACTAACAGAGCCGCCTCTATAAAAAGTTCATAAGAATTTAAAAAGGTTTTAATAAAATATTGGTCTCTTAATATGCTCTGTTTGGTTAAATTATAAATAACATATGTTTTTAAAAAATTTTAATAATCATATAAAACAAGAACCAGAAATGTCAATTAACCGGTTAAATGTTACAACATAAACTGTCGGCTGTCAAGTGTCTTAATTCTTTATTCTAAAAGAACTGTCATTTGTCAACGTTTGACAAATAAATTATTTTATTGAGGAATTCTTCGTTTGGGTCATGCATGTTCTGCTACACGTTTACTCAAGATCAGGACCACCGACCACTCTATTTATGAACGTGGCCGTAACGAAGGTTTCGTCTCCCATCTTCTATTCAGCTTGCCCTAAACTCCTTCACCCCTATATGATGTGCTCCCCGTCAATATTCCCCGTTCTTTAAATAACTAATTTTTGTTGTCGTTGGTGTTTGGTCACTTTAGTCAATATATATGTAAATGTATTAAAATAAATAAAATGTAGTTGTAAACAATTGTTTTACCTTAATATAAAAATAATATTAATTTTTAATTTTTTAACCAATATATATCTACTGTTTGCATCTAATTGAATATGTGTTGTTTTAGATCTATTAACAAAGTTCCTAATTGTGACTTCAGTCGAAGCTGTTAAATTTTATTATATTTGGACTGTGGCTCCTCTATTCTACAAGTCACTGACAGAATATACTTTGCATGCCTTTCCATGGATAAAGGCCACATTTGAAATAAGGAACCAACCTTTAATGAGGAAATAGGTAGTTGTGTGTATGATGTTTAAAACTAATTAATAATTTTAGTTATAAGGAAATATTCTTATTTGTATTATTAATATTTTTAATCAATTCTCGTTTTCTGTCTTGACAGTAAAATGACTTCGATATCTAATTACAAGCACAAACAACAACAGATCTAGTACTATTTTTTAAAATTAATTTACTATATATACTGGTGTAAATTATTTTATTATTTTATCCTAATTGATTTAGTGAACATAATGAACTCCGAGTTCTAATCCATTATGCAGGTCTTTTGAACCAATATTGATTACATTAAAACTCATAACATTAATATTTTAATGTTCAGACTATTGGTACACATTATGTAGGGTTCAATGTGAAAGCACAGACTAAGGATAACAATTAGTAAGGACAACTATGGGCAGTCTCAGTGCTGACTTTATATCAGCCTTCAATAACTAATGTCCTACATTATATATGTAAGATGTTGTATTGCGATGTGGTTGACACAATCAAATAAAAGACTAATGTTTATTCTGTAACAAGACAAACAACATTTAAAGCTATTCATGTACAATGTCAATTCCAATATCACAAGTAACATTAATATGACATTCCACAAGTCCTCTTTGTGGCAACAGTTTCATTATATGTTATACAATTTAAAATCAACCACAGATAACAATATATTGTTAGTCTTTGACACACGAAGAAAACTATATGTGATGTAAGTAAATAGTCTTACATCATATATTACAACCTTTCGGTAAGCCTATTATAGTTAGTTATTTAACGTTTTTTTTTGCTTCCTTTAAATCACATCGAGATAAATAAAAGTTTTAATAATACCGATAGCCAGCCTCCTTTTAAACAAATATTGTCATGGAAGTAAACTTTTATTACCAAATTTAATGTATAGATGGAGTCTGAGTCACATTTCAACACATTACTATCTCCATTATTTCAGAAAGAATATTAATAATTAAAAAAAATGAATGTCGCGAGGGGAGCAGTGAGCGCGGGTCGCATGCGAGCCTGGCGGGTGCACGCCTACAGCGCCGGAACCGAGGAGTTGCGGCTAGAGAGAGCGCGCGTGCCGCCGCTCAGGGCCCCCGACCAGCTGCTGGTGCGCGTTCGCGCCGCCTCCATCAACCCCCTGGACGTGGCTATGCTCGGTAACCCGCTCTCACCGATTCATATCCGGCCTTCCCTGTTGCCTTCAAACCTTCGAGGCTCATGTCTTTCTCCGCAGGCGGGTACGGCTCTCGAATCTTGAACACGCTGCGGACGCTGGACGGCACCGAGCTCGAGTTCCCGCTCGTGCCGGGGAGGGACTTCGCCGGCGAAGTCGTCGCGGCCGGTGCGAGCTGTCGGCTGCGGGTCGGCGCGCGCGTGTGGGGCGTAGTCCCGCCGCACCGGCCGGGCGCGCACGCGGAGTACGTGACGGTGCGCGAGCGCTGGGCTGGCCTCGCCCCGCTCGCTCTGTCCGACGAGGAGGCGGGCGGGGCGCTGTACGCGGCTCTGAGCGCGTGCGCGGCGCTCCGGGCGGGAGGCCTTCCACCGGGGAGACGTGCTCGCCGCCCCCCGCGCGTGTTGCTCCTGGGGTTGGGCGGGGTCGGACACGTGGCCCTTCAGCTTCTCGTGGACGCCGGCGCCGAGGTGAGCGATCTCCGGTCTAGCGGCACGTTTCGTCCGTATCGAGGGTCGAGTGTGTAATCTCAACGTAAAAGCTCCGTCGCAGGTGATCGTCGGCTGCTCTGCAGACCTGTGTGAGCGCGCGACCTCGCTCGGTGCCGCGGCGGCGCTCGATCGGTCGGCGGCTGACTACGACCGCCTCCTCGAGGAGTCCGGCCCGTAAGGTCTCGTACCTCGCAAGGTGAGGGTCGTCTCGGTCGTCAGAATGAGAGACTGGTTTCTGAGCGCAGGTACGAGGTGATCGTGGACTGTGCGGGCGTGGGCGGCGCGGAGGCCGGTTCGCGTCGCTGGCGGTTCTCCCGGTTCGTGACCCTGAGCTCGCCGCTGCTCCGGCTCACGGACGCCCGCGGGCTGGTGGGCGGCGGCTGTGCGGCGGCGGCCCAACTGGTCGCCGAAGGCCTGTCCGCGGCCCGGAGCGCGCCCGCAGCGTCCTCCTGTCCGCCGCACGTCCGCTGGGCCTTCTTCACTCCGTCGGTGGCCGACATCGAGACGCTCCGCCGCCTCGCGGAGAGCGGCAGGGTGGGGGCTTCTTGCAAGTCTTTCGCATGTGTTTCGTCCCGTGGCTGTGTGTCGTGAGAGTGTTGTTCTGGTCGCAGCTGGCGGTGTGTGTGGAGCGCGTGTTTCCCTGGTGGGAGGCTGTAGCGGCGTACGAGCGCGCGGCTCGCGGCGGGGCGCGAGGGAAGCTCGTGCTGGACTTCACGCGCTCGCCCCCCGCCGCCCCCGCCGCCCCCGCCGCCCCCGCCGCCCGGACGGAGCCGTCGCGTTAGGCTGATGTTGTTAAAGTGAAACTTTTCCTGAACCGCATGTTAGCGGAGGACTCTTATGATATTAACTTAATAAATGTTGTATTATTTTTGTTCTTTTTTCTGTGACAAGTGAATGTACCTGAACCAGCGGCAGTGTTGCCCAAATGCAAGAACAAAACGAGTCTTGGCCTTGGTCTTGGTATTACACTCCCAGTCCTGGTCTTATCAGCAAGAGCCTCGCAAGCCTCGCGATTACCTTTTACCTGTCGCTATTTATTGAACGTAACTTTAGATATCGTAACTTTAGATAACGTCAAAATTAGGGATGAAATCTTTTTTTTGTAATGTGTATTTTCATTCGCTATGTATGTTTATTTATGATATGTTGCGTTCGTAATTCACATAAGTCCAATTTTCGAAAAAAAAAAGGTAGTAAATTTTTAATAGAATAAAGAGTCCCTAGGCGTGTACCCCGAATGCCCTGAAACGGAAATGAGTAAAAACTGCAAAAAGCGAGAGTCTCGCTTGCTTTTGTTCTTACTTAAATCTTGCTCAGTGAGCCTTGGCCTTGAAAAAATGCAAGAACAAGACCGAGACCGATTTTGGGCTCACACTACGAAGCAGGCTGTGAGCCCTAGTTCTGTCCTTTTATCATCATCTCTAACTCATTATTTGTTCATCAAACGGTTACAGTCCTTATGTGTAAAGACGCTGAGTATAGCACACAACGTTCTTACCCTGACCTGAACCGAACTTTACCAAAAACTTAACGTATGAAATATAAAGCATTTTCTTTAATATGCTTACTCTTCCTAAAGGGCTGTTTGGTTTGTATTATTATTAAAAGCGTAATTAAAACTTCACGTGGAAGGCCCCTCGGTCCCCTTGTCGTAGCAGTCGTGTCCACTCTGGTTTCTTACTGATACGTATCAGTATCACTGATACTGGTTCACAGAATTGGGTTTGAATATTAACTAACCGTTTCCCCTGGTGTCTCTGGTCGCTCCGGCCACACTTGTCTACTTATACCTCACCTAGCCATGATCGTGTAATCATCGACGCTGGTCTCCCGGCTGCCCACACCCGACCTCTGGCGAATACTTGATATCTGATTCACCAACAGAATAAGACTTTATTGACATCTCCATTTTACACTTGACCATATGTGAAAATGATTTCGCCATTTGTAACAAAACAATAAACAAATTTCCAAAGTCACTTGTTTAATCATTTGAATGTGCGTATCAACTGACTTTCTCTCGATTGCGTCTGGTACATTTTATAAAGTAATTATAACTTGTCCTACAATGAAACGGCGGATTCACGAAGTCTCGTTTGAAGAGACGAGTTGGTGTTCGAAGTTTCTGAAACGTTTGTAATTATTAGTTTCTTGTTTACAGGTGACTTGATGGTACTAATGTCTCAAATAAATAATAATTGATACAACGGACGATATTTAATAATAATTCATTGTCCTATTGTAATTCACATCCATTTGTTGTTTTAGGTAAGGCGCTGTTGGGAGACCGTCGTCACCATGTTTACTATTCTCATTAGTTTATAAACTTCTTGCCACTAACGTGAAATCCTTACGGGTTAATTTAATTAAATTTGATTATAATAAGTTATATCAAACCATTACAATGGATTGATGACTTTTGATTGTAAAAAGTTTTATCGGGGTCTTTATCGGTCAAATTAATGCGAAAGGATTTTTACACGTAAAAATTGAAAAAAAAAAGATTTTTTCAGACATTTCTAGACTTATGTAAACATAATACTTATATATATAAGTTGGCTAACTTAACTAACTTGGCGGTCACTGTATAATTACACATTAAAGGCGGCGGATTAGTGTGAAGATTCTTAGCGTCGGATGGGAGTTTCGTCATTATATTTATATTGCATGCTATTAATTATCGTTTGTTGAATGTAATTGTATTCTTTATGGTCGTTTAAAAAATGATTAACAGTTTATATTATTACACGCTTAATATCCTCTGCATTATGAAAATACATCTGTACTCAATATTACTAGGTAAAACACTAAGTTTGTTTGTTTATTTGAACACATTGATGTCAGGTAATATCCATTTGAAATATTTCCGGTACTAAGGCATTCCTTTTTGTATCATTATACAATCTCCAACAATTATTACTGTATAGTGTCGGTCAAAGTGTTTGCCAAGCAAAAAAGATGTTTGACAGACACACCAAATTAAAAGTAGATATTTTTAAGTACAAAATACAATTTTAGTACCTTTACTTAATACACAATAACAGCAGCACATAAGGTGTGTAGCACCTCACTCGTCGAATTAAAATTCATTCATTTCGCTTGAAATAATGTTCCTACTGAGACTTAACCAATGCATTCAACATAAACACGAAGGAAGTCACGGGCAACAGCTCGTTTGTATTGTAACTAAACTGACAAGCAAAAAATACATTAAGCACAAGAAATCACTTGAATAATGTGGCAGTGTTTTGTAAGGTTTAGTAATAGTATGTTTGTATATTTCCATTACTACCTTTTGATGTTACAAGTCTATATTTGCATAATATATTGTTTTAATGACATAGCTGAGATCGTCGGCACGCAGAATTCATTGCCGTCTACAATAAACATGATATCCATCATCCCCCGCCGCTGCGATGGCACTTTAGGTACAGGTTACATTCAAAAACTTAAAGTAATGTTAATGATGACGGCATTTAATGTCACACCAAAAATATGTTAAGCTTTCGGTTCATCGGCTAATATAAATATTGAATTTAAAGATAAGTTTCGTTGTGTGCATCAGTCAATACTCCGTCGACAGACTACTATACTGTACTGTATACTAAACACTCTCTAATATATGTATAGTAATGGCCGAAGATTTTTGTGACAGCGAAACGACAACTGCGTGTTACTTATAACACGAAAAAATATTTGTGAACTTAAAAATAATTTGGTAAATTTGAAAAACAATATTATTTTTATTAGTAGTGTAAGTAGTTTACTAACTACCGACACGTCTGGAGTATGTAGTCTTTAGAAGTAATAATACGCGTTGTAACCCGGAAATATTAATTTCTGTTGGATGTTTGACTGTTGATATCCAGCAATGTGTAAATGTTGTAAATCGGGTGCCGGGTCCATCGCCGTGGAGGGAGAGGAGCTTCAACGGTGCCTGGGACTTGCGACCCAGGTTTAGATTGAAAGGGCCCCTATTTAACGCGCGTTGAATGCTCACCTCCGCCGTCCAAGCTTCCCTCTTTTCCTAACAAACTATGAAACGAACCTACTAGGGCTGCCTTCGAAGTACGTTCTAAGAATAAATTGATGTTAGTTTTGGACAGGTACAAGTTCTTTATTAGGTTGTAGAGTTTTAGCTGTTATAACTCTCCCTTCCACTTCTACTGCGTACAAGTTACAGAAGAACCTATTTCTAGTGAGTTTGTTAGTAAACTCGTAATAATTATTGACCGTATAGCATGGTCTTTGAGGATGTTGGTTACCCAAGGAACCGTAAGCTCTGGTCTGAACGTCAACCCACAAATATCTCCTGAGATTTTATATTCTTCCCCTCCGTATCCATCATTATAGTCCTGTCTGGAGCCGCTTATTACATAGAGTAATCATCATTAATTATGGATAAAACCTTCGTTCCATATTACAGCCAGAGTATAGAAATGTTATGAAAATCAGAAAAAATGGAGTTACTAGGTCCTCTGATACGAGGGTCTTACAGTGATACGTTAACAGAGCAACACATATAATATCTACTGATAAATCTCTTCTTTATTTTTACCTACATGTTTACTCCTTTTGTCAGTTTTTCCTTACTTCGTTAAGAAATTTATTGTTTCATTAAATTTCAAAGTACATGTCTATTCAGTTTTTTAAGTGGTTGTAAATCTGACTTAAATTTTACACATGCCGTTATAAATTTTTAGACTTCAATTTAACATACTTCTATTTTATAATTTACAGAGAAGAATAAAAAAAACAGAAAACAATAATAAAGAAAATTAAATACCGGAAAGACAATCATTCGGAGAATGAATCAGTAGATATGGCGAGGCAAGGTAAATATACGGAAAAAACATTTTGTTTTAGATAAGTTCTTTAGATTTTAAAGATCTCTTGAATGGAAAAACTACGAAATAATAACATAATCAATTCACTGTTCACACAGCATGTGTAAGTTATCGCAACATAATAATGACAGTTAAACGATCAATAGACTTTAAAACTTTCCACCTTCACAAGGTACGCCGTCAGTGGATGCTGTAATTATTTATATAATATGTTATAAGAACGATCAATGTCAAGGACGGCGTGCTCGCTCCGTGCCGGCGGCGTGTCCAGTGTCGGCTATCGATCAGACACAAGTCACAGCCGAGCACGGCCGCGGCTCGTTTCATAATTATAGTGACGAAGGAGAGTCATCGGGATGTTCTATAGGCGCTCCTGCTCCTGTAATCTCTTCATCGCGAGACGGGTGAAGTCCGAGCATTGTCTGCCGAGTGCTGACTGCTGACGACACTCGAGACGACACGACGGCGAGGCGCGGGCCGCGGCGTGCACGGCGCGAGGCGACGGCGGCGCGGGGTGAGAGGGCGAGGGGGTCGCGGCCCCGCCATTGGCCGCGTGCACGTGGCCTGATCTCGCACCATGGCAACGTGCCTCTCCCCGAAACCCGCACACCCCTCGCTTCATATTCGCCGAGGAGTCGTCTCCTGACTCACAGTCGCGCTGTACTCTCGCGCCGCCCGGTTGTGTGATTCTGTTTCTGCCGTTTCGTTAAAGAGATCGAGGCGCGAGGGCCGGTCGATACACAGGAATCCTTACAGCGCACACGATACAACAGCCAGAGACATCATTCATACTGTGAACACTGAATAGTGACTTCCCTCCACGGCTCATATGAACGAACACAAACAATCCCTTCTGGATTGAAGACCTGACTTCGGAAGCTTCGCAGTTTTGTTCTTGAGTAAGTGCAAACTTCGATTATGAGAGTGAAACCTGAAAATACGTCAGTTTTTTTAAGCTATTTTGTATATTTATCACTGACCTCCTTGTTTTAAGATTCTGTGATAATAATACTTAAATATTATAATAATTTGTAATAAATAATAATTCTATGATCGTATAAGAACCGTTGTTACGCTCTACAGACACTTATTATATTGTTTCTTCTCTGTGTACATTCTCCATCATCAGTGACTCTTCTAACTAAAGAGTTGATTTTCTCATAGAAATGTTTCAAGAAGTAGTTGAATATCAAAAACATATTTTCTTTTTTTGGGATTTTCGTTTAATTCTTGATTGTCTTCGTAAATGAGATTCTATATTCTGTCGTTGAGTCCGCAATATTTTAAAAATTAACGTTCCGATTCGGCTGTAAATTATAAACAGCAATTTATTTTAAAAACTATTATAGTATACGTAAATATATATTCAAAGACGAAAAAAAAAACTTTCGCTTCTTGGTACAACAAGAAAAGTCATCACGTACTCGATAAAACTTGAAACGAATTGTTTGTGCGAAACGAAGACAAATGCACAAGCTCTAAAAGAATAATTATTATTGATAAAGGGTGTCTATAACAATTACAATATTATCGGTTTGTATTACAACGACAGAGCGTCGCTTTGTATAAAGACGATAATGTTTCAATTTGACAATCAAATAAACTGCGAATTATTTTTTCAGTAAGTACGCCACTATTGTGTTGATATTACGTCATTGCGAAGTTTGTAAAAACTTTGGTAATTAATATTTGTATAATTCGTATAAGAAACGCAAACTACCGTGTTTGCTGGTCAGTAATATAAGGCCGGCGGCCGCGGGCAGGGAACGATCAGACGACGTGACGTCACCGACCAGCTGACTACAGGACTTGTCGTTGTATTAGGAAGATATAACATATTAGAAGCGGATAGTTTCATAATAACAAAACAATAGCGCTTACTTTGAAGAATAACCGTCCATTAGTCACAGGTAGGATTTGAACGATTTGTCCTATCCTTTGACATAAATTTTCTTATAAAAGAAAATCACACATTGCCAGGGGCTTTAACCAGAACTAAAGCATGTTTTGGTTTTTAAAATGCTCAACGTCGGCGTGTTCGTCCGATGGGTCACACTCGTGACTCGTGACTCGTGACGGTACTGACATCTTAGTTAGAGCATCTCCTCCAGACATATCACACCCGGGACCAGCAGCCTCCGCTCCAGGTCGAGCTAATAATTTATTTGCTGGCATATTTTACATTCTGTTCTTCCGCGAGTCGCCCTAGCGTCGGCTACCATCGCACCTCGTAAGAAACTGTCTTTGTGATTATTTAAGAATATTATTAGCAATGATATCATGAACATTAAAACAGCAACAGTTTTGAAGTCCTCGAAGCTGTTCGCTTTGAAAGAGGACCGAGACATGTGTACATTCATATTACCACCCAGTAAATACGTCCGCGACCACCCTCGCCCACCGCCGCCCACCGCCGCCCTGTGCGAGCTCTTCTAGCATTATAACCTCCTCTTAAGTAAACACTTAGTGTTTGTCAATAGTTTTATTTATATATTTATCGTAAAACACGATTATCCATTTCATATCCGGGTCTTTTTTTAAATAATGATAACAAAACACTCAGTGGGATTTACTTTGGTTCGTGTAATTTATTTGTAGATGAGTTAAGGTGTTACGTAATATAATAAAAATACTCGCATATTGAATCTTTTAAATTAAGTACAAATATACCAGAAGATTAACAACTACTATTGACTTTTATAAATTAGAAATAAAATTATAAAAATTAATTGCATTATTCTTATTTAATTGTTTGAATGTGAACTGCCTTCGTAGTCCTCCTGGGACTGGGGGGGGGGGGGGGGGGGGGCAGTGTTCCCTGTCAATAAATATTTTGATCTCGTATCTGCAGTCCGCAGTAAGTTTCATCATGTGATCAGTCGTCAGTTTTTTATCAAGTCTTATTTTTCCATTTCTTTCACTTGTCACAGCAGGCTGGAGTTTGTTCCGTATAAGTATAGTGTTTCCGAGCTCGAGGCTAGGCGATGGAAGCGGAGAGCCGGTGAAGTGACGCTACTGTCAACAAATTAACACTCTGTTATGACATTATTGAACTTCGTTCAAAAATAAACAACGTCTTAATTTTGTAGATTGGTATCTCCGTTTATAATTCTTTTGCAATTGCGTCTGTTTTTTAACATCGTTTACAAAAACATTAAGCTTATGATATTTAAATAAAGTAAATTTAATCTTTTATGTATTCATATGATGGGCACACGTTCAAAATAAACAAAAAACTGTAATATTTGCTTTTATTAAATTTTTTACATATATATTTTTTAGACCGTTGCGTTGTAACTTTTCCGTTAGTAATTCACTTCCTGCTGTCTAATAAATTATACTTCTTTCGTAAAAAAATTAAAGTTTTTGTCAGTAATTAATATTTATTGTCTAAAGAAACCGGATATCTTTGTAAAGTTTACATTTCTTAAAAATAATTTAATCTCCTTTTTTTGAAGTTTCAAAGAGTTAACTATCTTTTAATCCAAGAATTATCGAATTATAAAACATGTAGAGCGATTCTCATCAATAAACACGATACTCACACGTGTCCCTGCATTCATCATCTCTAGAGTATTGCTTTGATCATTTACTTCATAATTTTCTACGTATTATTTAGCGGTTACCACGATTACATAAACCTAACACATATCCGATGACGTTTATATTTTTCATAATAACTTCTGGTACACTGTATACTTTGGGGCGAGGCGAGGGCCAGTTAGAGTGACTGTTGAACTGATATTAAGACTGAGGGATGAAGGGGATACAGGCCGGGGACGTTATCCGGGAGGTTTGTTCATGAGTCTCACAAATGTCCGAAAACAAAATATCCAATGTTACAAGGAGATATAGTAAGGGTTTGTAGTGCAATATCAGTTTGCTACAATACAACGACAGCTTCCAATGTATCCAATATAAAATACGGATTTCAGCCTGGCGGAAGCGACTGCTAGTTTAACCCAAATAATATCAGAGTGTGAGTTGTGTGCCGTCCCAGGGTTTGCCAAGTGTTCCTCGGCGGACACCAGCCTGTGTCCAGGAGTATTATTCACTGGTTATGCTCGAAGTTCTATTGATTGCTTCGGTAATAATTACAATGTTTTTCCGAACGATATCCTCTATATTTTCCCTATTCGGGTTTTCCATGAGACCTCGAAAAATAACTAATAATAACAATTATATTCATTTACATTACATGACTTACAGGAAACTTTTGGACAAATATAATTTCTTTAAATTTTTATATAATTAGTCCTTGAACAGTTTAGATTAATTTATTTTTTAAATTGTGTATAAATGTATAAGACGCATTGCTTCCCTCGGAGTGCCCCATCCAAACCAAGCACGCGTGTCACGGCCGGCGCTGGTCTGCCCCGTCTGTCCGTCTGCCCCGAGCAGTCCCCGGACACTCTCTGTTGGTTTCTCTCTATAATTGGTATACAAAGCGATTCATTGTCCAAAGTAGCTCCATCCGACAATAATCTCCGACGCCAAGTTCAATCACTTGTTACCTGTCGGTACACACGTTCTATATCGAGATGCTGGCGATGTTCGAGTGATTTGCACATTCGATGTCATGATAAACATAATCATTAATCGAGAGGTCAAGCGATCAGCGGCCGTTCGACGTCGCAGTTATCTCTCGAAGGTCGAATCGGACGCGGCGGTTCTGGAAGTCTTAACATTAGCAAGTCTAGAACATCGGAACCGCTCGTAAGCCCGGCTCGGTAGGTCTCGAGCTCATAGACGAGCATTCGACCTTCCTCGTCCTTGCGGCGTGATAAGAAAACCTAGGTCCGATGGAAGCGTGGGGCGGGTCGTGACCCCACTATCGCGCCCTTTTAACCGCTCGTCGCTCGTCCGCCGCCTCACTTGACGCGAGCGGCTCGACATTCGCGCACCGTCCCCACTGCTCCCCGCACTCGGCTCCCATCACACTCCAGAACCGAGCGACACTTGGCTGTAACGACGGGTGAGAACGTCGGCCGGCTCGCAGCTTCGTCTCTTCTCGTGCTTTGTCTAACCGTTTTGATTGTCGAACTGTGTTTTGGTTTCAGATACCTCGAAGTCTGTGGAGTGCCCCCAGTAAACGCCCGCCATGCCGAGCGTCGTGAACGGCAGCCGCGGAGGGTCCGGCGAGGACATCGTGCTGACGGGACTGTCGGGTCGCCTGCCGGAGTCCGACAACATCGAGGAGTTCGCTCGGCAGCTGTTCGACGGAGTGGACCTCGTCACCGCCGATGACAGGAGATGGACACCCGGTCAGTGTTTATAATGATAAGGATCTGTCTTAATCGTCGGTCCGGCTCGTGAAGCTGCGGGGGTCCGCGGCCTGCGGTCGGCGAGCGATACGTTAAACATACATCAATAAAGACCCTCCGAGGTATAGTCGCTGTGGCGGGGCTCGGGATGTAACCGCCGACACTAAACCCGACGTCGCCGACTCTATTGTATATCAATTGCGCTGAGCTGATGTCTCACTGTCGTTTTCATGATCCTTAAGGATTGTCAGAGACAACTCACGAGCACATTTTTTTTGTGGAAAACTTATTTTTCTTCGTTTCTTAGCTTTACATAACAAATTTATTTAATAATTACTCTAGTATTGATATTTGAAAAACGGCTTTAATATAAATCGGAGGTTCTGCAAAAGATTATGCTTTATGAATATGTTTATTAATATGTATAAAATAGACTAAAAAATAAAATAAGAAACAGATAAATGAGTGTTAGTTGGTCAGTCAATGTATGCCGTGAAGTCCTGCCTATTATACGAAAATAATAATAACTCCTAATATTTTCGCCGCTCTTCAATGAATTTAACAAATAGTAGTTTTCAGTTTCCCATTACTTTTATAAG
>DVQP01000247.1:0-27191 GCA_018231745.1 Danaus eresimus
TGTAATCATTTATAAGAATATGGAAGTAATAAAATGACCTGTGTTATTATTATTTTGATTCAAGTTTAAATAAATTTGTTTTACAATTTACCTATATTTTAAAGGATTTTTTTTACGTACATATGACTAAGTTAATTGACGTGCCACGAGTTAAGAAACTGCATCTTTGCATAAAATAATGTATTGGACACTAATAAAAAAATAGTAATAATATAATCTTCAAACAAGGAGAGTTAGATAGTTGAATGTACCTTTAAAAAATATAAATTTATTTGAATACAACTAATATTTTCGAAATAACTACGACTTTTTTTAACTACATACTCCCAACGTTTCGGTTACTTTGCAGCAAGCGTGATCACGGGCAGATGAGATGTTATTTTTTAAGCTTTATTAAAATTTATAATCTTAAGTCTTAGATCTTATTATATAAATGGATGTATACTTATGTTATAATTATTAAAACTTTATTTTTGTAATTTTTCCCTATAATATTTTAGCCGCTACATTAATTGCAAGACACAAAACAAAGTTAGAGGGATATTTATTATATTTATAATCAAACATAATTGTGTTAATTCAATGATCCCTTTTTATTTTCTTCAACTCATTTCTTCTTTGTAGCTCTTGACGACCACCATAAAGTAAAACCATACTGTGGAAAATGAACGTAGCTATCAGTCAATGTATCATAATAGTCACATATTTATAGTAAATAAGTAAAAAAAAATATTTATCATAAACAATATAAAATTAATCATTCATTTCAAGCATAGAATTGAATCATAACTTAGAGAAGTTAAATATATTTTCTAAATTTTTCCAGCAGTTTTTTTTTGGTTTTAAATTGAAAATGATGATAAAGTTATCTCTAGGCGCATTTTTAGCTTAAAAAATTTTGGACTTTTAACTAAAGTCAATGCATCCGCATTTTAAAGTTGTAATAGTCTTACAAAAAGTATGAAAATTTTAATAAATTTGTGTTAATGTTTACTTACTGGGGAATAGTATAAGGGCTGACAGATACAGGGTGTTCTGGCGACATCCGCTGTTTGTGATGATAGCTACAACAACCACTATTATACTCGCCAAATTTACAATAAGGAATATTAGGATGGCGAGAAGAAATAGTGTCGCAGTTATCTCGAAGCGATCCTAAAAAAATATATTAAATTATATTTAAAGTCCAGCTGGACAAAGGCTGAACAAACATTTCTTTCACTAGTGCTTGCGAGTCTCCGTCCGAGGAAGGTGTGCTTTAAACTAAAACAGTAGGCACTTGCTCATAAAAAGAATCCTGTTTTAAAAGTTGAAGACTGAGTTTTTTGAAATATAAGTCATCATGTCTTACGTATAAAATTCATAGAGTGCATTAAAATTTCAATATTATAATTATATTATAATATAATCTTACCATACACGCTGCTATCAAGAATATAATGCTGGTTATAGTTAGTAATGTGTTTGACGCTATGGCAGCGTATGAGAAGTATTTTACTAAATCCGGCATTAAACCACTATCGTCGCCGCATAACTTAGCCAAAGTCATATAGCCGAAACTGCCAATACCTATCTGAGGTTACGGATCCATGTTTTACTAGTATTAACTAAATTATTTCACTATTGGAAACTACTTACGATACCGCACAAAGCTATAAGTATGGCGCCTATTCTTAGCCTCACACAGAAACAGCAGCTTTCGACTGTTGGTAGGAAGTCGAACATTTTATAGAAAATATAATCAAATATATATAAAAATATAAAGAACTATACTAAATATATTTCAGTCTGACAAACTTGTAAGAGACATGCCAAGACATTTAGAAGAAGAATTTTTTTAAATACTAAGAAGTATTTATTAAACAGACAGATCATATAAATTAATTCAAAATTATATTCCTATAGAAATATAATAATAGAAAAGATAAATTACATATAACATTGAGAATATTTATTAAGAATATTTACAAGCAATGAAATATTAAGAGGACATTGGATTAATCACAGGACACTTTTGTTGTGAAGTTTGCATTCTGTAATGATGATTAGGAAAATAATTTTCACATGTTATCTTGGTAAGAATTGACAACGACGATGAAGTAGCACCACACTGAAATGAAAATGTAATTCAAAATCTCCGAGTTTATGTGAAATGCCTAAATTAGTTCAAAAGAAAGCTGCAATCATTTTGTTATATAGTTAGGAACTTAGCTTAATGCTACACATTTGTATACAATCTCTCTTTAAGAGTTTCAAACAATATTATTTTCAGATCTATTGTAGTTCAAAGAAGTGAATGTACATCAATTACTTACTCATAATATAAACGACCAAATGGAATATTTGTGAAGTGTACCACCTACAATGTGTGTATTGTTCTTGTATTAAAATAAGTATGCCATATAAAGCTGATACGAAGCACTTGACTATGGCGGTGCATATTAACACGTCTGCGGTTACACGAATTGACTGTAATCATATGAATCTTTCACTAACTCATAACTCTATTAAAATATATGATATTGTCGCTTTAATAAAAACATACTAAGAAAATATTGTTTAAACAATGTTTAACATGGCAATGTAGAGGATTGTTTCAATTTAATATAATTCACTTACATAAAATATACCCAGCAAGAAACCGAATATGCTAGCAAGGAGTAACAACTCAGAGGAGAATAGCAACCATCTAAATACATTTGCCACTAGTTTCATTGGACTGGATACTTCGTAAAGCTCCCTGCAAGGAGGTATACAGAGCAAGCCTGCTGTATTGACGCCTGTAATCTGAAAGAATTATTATACAGTCTATAATTTTATCACTGTATTTTTGATTTGTTGTTAGTTGTGATTATGATTCAGTTTTCTATGAGGTTTTTTATACGGATTTTTAATTTTTTTTTTGACTTTTAACATTTCTTAAGTTTCTTCTGTTTTGCTTAGATTTATAAGATCAATTAAAATGACCATTGCATTACATTTTTTAAAACCCTCTCACCATTCCAAGAACAACAATCGTGACAGAGGCACATTTCAAATTTCTCGTACACCAACAAAATCTGTTTACTTGTGGAAGAAATTTCAATAATCCCATTGAAATCACATATATATTTTAGTCTACGTCAAACATTTATGTACATTTCATAAATATATTCAAGTTTTTGCAAATAAAACAAATCTATGAACCCTTTCTTTTCAGTCTTAAAATTTACTATCAACAAATGTCACGAAATTTTAATGAGAAGTAAAAATACTTCTTGGTGGTTTCGGAGCTTATTTTTCATAAAACTGTTTTGTTTTCAATCATTTAGAGTTTAAATTCTATTCAATATTTTCCTAATAAACCTTAAAACAGGCTTTCAAGAAGAAAAAAGTTTATGATTCAGAGTAAGTATATGTTGTTATAAATTTGTATAATTTATGATAATTTCTTAATTGTTAGCTGCTGATGAGTGATAATGAAATGAATTGTATATTGGGTACATCTGTGCGACTAGACTGTTGGTCATTGTTTAGAGAGGTGTGGTTCAAGAAGGAAGTTAGCTGGACACAGTTCATTAAAACCTTGTTTTATAATTTAAAAAAAGCTGCCTATATCCTCTAAACGCCACTTTACGCCAATCTTCTACATGAGGGTTTTAGTAACTATCCCGGCAGAGCTTAGGCATCTGTCACGTTATTTTGACTTCCGTCAATTTAGTCTATAACCGTATCTATATGTTGTAAGGTAGGCTTTAAAATAAACAACGAAATACACGCAAATTTATTTTATTACAAAAAAATCTTTGTCCCTTTGTCTTATTACTTGCTTATTATAAAGTTATTTTATCCATCCCTTCGTGTTGTATCTTTCCACGGACTATATTCTGTATCTTCTATACCGTTCTTCGTCTGTAGGACAACACCACTATTAAATAGTAGTTCCACACTGAAATTTAGACATAATAAATTTATACACAACACGGGTACCTCAGTAAACCATAATTAGTAAGGAATCCGTATATGGTTAAAAATCCTAAAACCAATAAAACCATTTTTTGTACGATCCTATTTTCAGGCTTATGTCTGAGAGACTGGTAATATGAATTCATTATAACTAATAAGTGCATCCATACTGAAAATAAATCAAAACATTGTAACCGAAAACAAACGCTATTATCAAAGTTTGGTCATAAATTCACTGTATGATATATAAAATTTTAAAGAGATATATAATGTAATTAAGTATAGTATTTATTTAAACTAACATAAGAAATCTACAATTGCAAAAAGGAACTCTAATACGGGAAAGTTGCCGCTCACGAACACGCAGACGCCCACGTAAGTCATTCCGTAGATAAACGTCAGGAGCACTGAAACTAACCCAGCTACCAGAAATATAAACGTGGCATTCACGTCTGAACCCTGGAATAATACAAATTATATTAAACATATAATATACCTAACTGAAAACAACATTCACTGCATCAATTACTCGAATACTGATTTTATGGAAAGGTTATTTAAACCATGTTAATGTATGTTTAAAGGAGGGATAGGTCTGCTTACCTGGAATAACTTTGTTAACAAATGTACACTGCTAATAAGGAACACCAAGTCAGCTATAAGTACTATCCAGCCACTGTATTTGACAAAGAGAATGAAATTTTCTGTAGTCTCATCCGTATCCGACAATTGGCTCCTCTTGAACGTATTGTCCTTTTCTTTAGGTTTCTTCAAACAACCAAAACCCATTCCCGAATTTCCACCAAAACCGAAACTTAACTGTAATGTTCATAATACATTAAAAAGAGAACACTATTTATTATTAACACAAAGTTATATCAGGCTATGAAGATTCTAGTTGAAATATAAAATTTTATCAGGATAATAATAAGTATACGTGAGCCACGTTGCTATAAATTAGTGCTCACTAGGAGCGCCGCTAGAAATTGCTTACCCATATAATATTAAAATAATTACCCATCCTTTATCGTCATCACATAAATAAGGAAACATTATGTTGTATAAAGCTATAACGCGTTATATTCTAAGAATCTTTGAATATTTACACCATTATTTAGATTGATATCAACTACGTCGGGGCTTGACGACTTCGCGGTCAAAGCGCAAGTTACTTTGATCACATAAGCGTGTCGCACGATCGCCCACGACACCGCTGGACTCGTCACCTTAACAAAATACGACAATGGAATATAAACTTCATATTATATGATTATAAAGTATATAATGAAATTATACTATCTAAAGTATCCAACTAATGAGAACTAAAAACTAAGTGCAGTTATTAATTTTAAATCTTTGCTGTTTTTCAAGATGTTCCTTGAAGTTCGTTGTTAGCTTAAAAATCTAGGATCTTACTGGGCGATATGGATTAAAATGTTGAGAAGAGTAACTTAGGTATCAAAATGATCGGAGCCGGCAAAAAAAACTACATACATAAGTACCAATACACAATTTTAAATCTACACAGTAATTCTTCGTAGCTTAAAATGTAAGTATATCTTGTTATTCAACAAAAAAAATCTTACAATCCCTAAAACTGCAATTATAGCAGCAGCTGTTTTCAAATCTGTGACACATCCACAACATACTTCTAATTTCGGTATTCTGTCCAATATTGACATTTTATAAAATTTAAACAACCGTTTCCAATAATAAAATATACAAAATTTTAAAGTGTGAAAGTCAATTTGACAAGGCATCACAGATCTTATAGAGAGTTACAACAGACAAATATATTGGTAATTAAAAATAATATTTTAGTTTGCTCTGAGTTTCAATAATGGCTGAATAATTCAATTATTACTAGAGTAGAGGATTACGCTGAGTCTTTTAAATAATAACTATTTTATTTAATATAATTTCATATGTATTTAAATCCTGGGGTAAACGTTAATTTCGAAATTTATTATAAAAGGTGCGTTATAATATAAGGTGAGCAAATAGTAATTTTCCCAAGAATTCCATCGTTATGCTTGGCTTAGTTTAAGCTCCGAAAACCGGGGATTTCAGCGTTATTGCCTTCAAGGAAGCCTTCGGGGTTCGGGACGAGAGGGGGGAATGGAGGCCTCTTAACAAGATTACAGTGGAGATAAAACGGCTGATATAATGGCGGCGAACTAAGCCGGCGGAACCCGGCTCTAAAACGAAATTAAAATCAATGCTATGCAAGGAATTTAGAAGTCGCATTTTCCTTGCCAGTCACAAAAAAGGTTTTAATTTCTTTTGATTGCGTATCTGTTGATGGTTTGTGATTTATAAAGCTGGAGAATAATTAAAAAACGGTTTACATCATTATTATTGTCTATCTGACGTTGAGTGTACGATTTATCATTCACTATTGTTTTCATAACCGAGGCTATGCTGTGAAAGCTTTAGAGCTAGTATGTGCGTATGAGGTAAATACAGGTTTGAACACACCCCGGTATCGATTTAACGGTTGTTTCAAATTCAATTCGTAGAGTGGATATAACAATAAAATACGCTACGTTCTGTTTATCATCTGGCATCACCTGAACCCATACGTGCGTGGAATAACTTAGCTTTTACAAATACAACATTTCTTACGAAAAACGACCATAACAAACACAGAGGAAAATGAAAAATTATAGTAAGCTCGCCGTAGTAAATAGTAAATTATAGAAACGTGATACTATTTCTTCAATAAATCGAAGGTGATGGATTTTTTTAGGTTCAGGTGAAATAGATCCGAAACTACATCTATCTATTGATCAAATGTTGATAAAATGTTATATATACCAATACAATAAAGTATTAATTCTAGACGTCTGACGTCTTTATCGCTGGGATGATTCTCAGAAGAGAGACACGATCCGCCGCAAATGTGGTTGTCTTCTACTAGGAAATGTCAAAATATTTCATACGAAGGACTTTAAATATTAGAGACGTTTACATCTTACATACATCTTCATTTTTATGTTCGACCTTTTTGTTCTATCCGAAGATCGCGCCTCAGGCTCTAAGCAATGTGGGTCTCGTGATAAATCTAAAATTCTTACTTTATTTATTAAGTTGTATGACGTTTTACGACGCTCCTCATCGGGACGTTCATTACGGGTCTGATGAAGAAAAAACTTCGTCTGATATCTTTCAACAACATTAATTGCAAAAGTTTCTTGCGCCCTCTTAAATTTTTCGTGGCGTCCTTAATTATGTATTTTACGATTCCGGACCGGGAGAGAAATAAGAGAGATGTCAGTACATTTTCAGTGATAGCAACTCTTATATTTTGTTATAAAATTTTAGAAAATATTAAACGTGACTCAATATAGTGTCTGCGAACTTTATTTCGGTTATTCGAGACATGCACAAAGGAATTGTTAGTGTGTTTGGTACGTGCTAGAGGGTTGGTAATCTCGCTGTTTTCTTCAACTAGGTAAATATTTAATCACATACACGTACACATGTAATATATAAGCTTATCGTGTTAAAGGTAGGTATGTATATTTTTTATTATAATAAATTAACTATATAGTTTTAAATTAAAAGAGAACTTTCTTATAACAATAAAGAGAAAAATTTACCTTAAAATGTGACAATAAATATTTAACTTGACTGTTCTATTTAGCTTGAAAAACTAATATATGGAAAGATAGAAAAGAAAGAATTGGTTTATTATATTTAAAGACAAAATCTTTTATGTTCTTAATAGCTTTTCAGATGGCGATGATCAAAATTGTCCTTCGATACTATTGGGATCTTAATATTGGAAAAAACAAAAAAAATTACCAAAACTAAAATTAATATAATGAGAAGGGAGAGTAATCATATCAGAGCTATAACTTGTTGTAAAACATAATGGTGATTTTGACAGGGCTGCGATGCGGGGTCCCATAGGTGTATATTAACAAAGGGCGTAGCTTTCAGCTTAATTTATGCCACAATAACTCAGCCAGACAGCCCTAGAGTTATTTAGATGTTCCGAGCAACATTGTCGTAATTGGCATCAAGCATTCTTTACTTGGTTATGTGTATGTATGTATACCAATATTGGCTGGTAGTTTTTTGTTTCAAATAAAAATAAGAATACTGGTTTCAATATACTTTCTTTATCATTTTAAGTCGGATTCTTTCTATATAAATTACTTTTTAATCTACATAATCTCAGTGGCGTACACGTAAAAGCGATTTTTGAAAACATAAAATGTTTATTTGGTCAAATAAGTCCGGATTTTATATCTATACCTTAATATTAACTGTTAAGTAAAACATCTAAAGGGCGGTTCACGCCTTTGCTTTTTACATTTCCACATTCTGATAGAGACATACGAATAAGGACTTAAAGTATTTAGCAAAGAGCTCATTATTGAATGAACGTTTCAAAGATACGACCTTCGTATATTACGGTACTGATGCTTCGGCTAAACGAAAACGTTCATAATGTATACAAGATATGGTTTCATGTGGCAGTTTGTTATGAAGTTTATAGTTGAGTCGGTTCTAGTTACAAGCTTATTGGGAGAAAAAAATACGAGGCGAGAAGCTCAGGTATTAAGTATAATAATTTAAAGATTGACTTGATTACGTTATACGTATGAAATTGGTCGGTTTAGTACAAGAGGAAAGATGGCGGGCGATTGAACTGTTAGCTTATATGTACGAGAATTATATATAGGAATAATGATGAATACTATCAGATGGGAAAACATGCTTGTGAAATGTTATTAGGAATTTTATTATAACGTTCATAGCCATAAACAAGATCCAGTCCGGAAAGCTGCTGCACTAATTTTATTATAAGCTAACTTGCTTCAACAATATTCCGTATTTCTAGTTTAATTAATTTGATTCACGGTTTTCACATATTTATATAACAGTTAGATGAATTTCAGAAAAAATTTCGTCTTATACTCTATTCGGTTTCTAGTAATAAATGAAAAAAAAACAATTTTTAATTTAAATTAATTCATAGTATGTACATACATCGATATTCCACCCAAAATAACATTGCCGAATCGCGAATACATAAACATTGAATTGTAGTCTTGATCTGTTCAAGTAAGAAGGGTTTCCGCTTTTATTGCAAGGAATTTACATATAAAGTAACCATCGAAGTAAAACGATTTCGGTTCGATTCCGTGCTGCTTTCTGTATTCATTGTTCGTGAAGGCCGTGGATTTGCGTCCTATTTTATGACCTAAGATGCTTTCATTGCGAATACATAAATAAAAATATTAACCATAATTCCTTATTGATTTATATGAGAAGCATTGTTCGTTATTTTTCATTATTCTGGTGCTAATTTTTGTAATTTATAGATTGAGGAAGTTTATTTTTGTTCGTTTCAGATAACTGCACCGTGGAATTATGGATCAATAAAAATAGGTAATTATAAATTTTACTATTTTATTATATTGTATTGTATAATTTATTTTATATTTGTTATTGTAGCTGGTGTTTGAAATCGAAATTAACGATGGAATTAACTTTAAAACGCTATCCATAATGAAGCACGGAATAAAAAAAAAACAACGATAAACCTGTGAAACTTTTTAAAATCCGAAATAACATAACATATGATATTTTATTAAGGTTATAATGTATTCAAAATAAAACACTGACCGTTGGGCGTTTCCAGAGATTCCAAATAAAAATGATATTTAATTGGAGTCGATAAGGTGTCACGACGACTTGTCCAATAAACCCCGCTTTATTATTTCTTAAGGCATACGTGCTGTGATAAACATTATAAAATTGTTACACCCATTGCTTTAGGTCGGATTCACTGTATTCACGTATTACTTTAAGTATTTTACGTAAAGTTTTTCAATAAAGCATCATATAGCAGGTTGATTACAAGCAATTTATGCTTTAAACGTACTCAATGATAGATAACATTGAATTATTTATTAAAATTACACTACCGTCGGCTAACCGCCGTCGGTCTATAAATCGTATTAGCTTTAATAGCTGAGATGGCATCTCAAAAATGTGTATGCTATCGTGTTTTAATATTCAAAGGCGGACTTTGTTGTCTGCTGTACCGTCTAGTAACACCAAGCAGATAAAAGCCGCTAAAGCACAATAGCATTTAAGTGATAGTTATGGCAGTCTTTATAGGCAGTTAGATTTATTTTTACTGCACTGTTTGTTTTAATGCGTTTTTCGCAAGTACAGAGGTCGTGATTATTGCTTTCTCATTCATTTATTTCAATTCTCCGAGATATTTTAACAGTCGGTTATACACGCTCGCAATGTGCTTTGTGATTTTATTTTGTTTAATTTTTATAGTCAATCAACATAATCTATGATCAAATTGTTGTACGTTTATTTTAATGAAGCGAAGATTAACAATAAACATGTAGTTCTAAATTCCCTTTTTTTTATTTATCGTGTTTGTAACCAGATCTAAAGATATTTGTTGTTCGTATTTGAACATGAAAAAATATTTTGAATAATTATTTTTTACTTATTAGATGTGAGATTTTAGCGTATTTATTCATTTGAGTTAAATTAATATTTTTCGGATAATCGCGTGCATTTTTGTTAAAAATTTCACACTCCCGACGTTTCGGAAAATTTAAATTTTACTTTTTCTATATACCTATATTCATATACCGAGACAGATCGAGTGTGTTCGTGGAAAAACGACATGTAATAAATATTGTTATTTATGTAGGAAAATAGAGTTATTTTTTTAGAAATACAAAAATAAATATATGTACCATAAAATTAATTAGTATTTATATGAAAACCGTCACTATTTCTTGTTAGAGCGTCTATTTGTACGGCAAACACCATAGCCATTTATTAGGCTGCGGTGGCGAACATACATCGAGCCTAATCAGGAAATATAGAGCAATAAAACGCCCAGGGACGGTATTAATGAAATTATACGAATTGCAAATGGAGGTAACCTGGGGACTAATTTGATAAAGAATTCGGTTATAAGCCTTATATTTGTTGGACTTCAATTTTTTTTATGGTTTGTAACAGTTTTTATATACTATTTAAATACCAGGCGAAGGTCTTCTTTCTTTGTTTATTAAAATACAGACAAACCCGTTGTTAATAATTAACTATAATAACGAAATAAAATTAAGTTTAGATAAATGTTAAAAGAGTGGTTAGAAGAATGTTGATGTTTTTCTATATAGAATATTTAAGACAGATTCTAATATTTGTCTCCTGAAACAAAGCCCTCTTTCAAAATTCAGCATGTGCCTCTCGGGATGTGTCCAATAAATCAGTTTTACAACATTCCCGTGTCATTTCAGTCGTAGAACGGAATAAAATGATAATTTTATAGCGCTCCTCTTCCGTCTAGAGTTTACGACAATTGTGAAATGTATCGACAGTTCAGATGTCACCTTCGAGGTGGGCCTTATTCGACTAAAACCTCGCGTTAAACGAGCGTCTTATTACCATGGTCCTAGAGCCTAAAATCGTCCGACACATAAATAAATATGAACCAATATGTTGCTGAGCACCATATGGCGCTATTTTTCTGTCTTTAGATATTTGGATGTGTTCAAGAACTCATCAATCTCTCAGGTGATTTTACAGTATAATTTAACGATTCATATGTATGGGCGGGTAGTTAACTATTTTTGGTAACGCATCAAGCGTGTTAAGTAACGAGGTGACTTCCATATTCTACTGCTGTTCTTTTGTTTCGAATTATTCCGAAATATCGGAACAATTTCGTTCTTGTCTTCACTTTGTTTGCGTTCCCTTCACCCCGTTCTAGCCACATGGATTGTTAAAAACACTCTCGTTGACATTATAATGCAAATACAGCCTTTGTCTGTCCGTTACGAATTTTATTACTTTACAACGGCAATTAACCGCTGTAATTTTTAAATGTTTATCCATTATCACTTGTTAACAAAGGTGGAAAAATTACCACCTGATTTATAGATACTGATTCATTGTTATTTTTCTTTTGCTATTTAAATGAGGTTTAATTGTTAAAATTATTTAAGGTGACTTACTCGGCTAAGTGCTATCTTATCGTACATTCTCATAAAATGAGAATAACGAAAAGTGAAATAAAAAATGTTTATCCGAATCAAGTCGTTTTTCATTGACGAAAAGAAAGTATATAGACTATATTTTAAGGTTGAAATGATTAAATAATGCTAATACATACACACACATATATAAATATATATAATGTTGATATTCTAATTTAACTGGTTCTAATATTCATTTTGTGTTAAGGAAGGTATTATTCAACAAATCGCCTTAAGTTGAGGAAAATTTTTCAATTCTTATAGGACCTTATAAGTCTACATATATTTAATATGTTAGATAGATCGGTTAGTTTGGCAGGTAACATCTAAGTATGTTGGAGATAAAAAAATATATATCACATACATGCCCGGATTTGTTTTTTAAAAGTTATTTTTTAATATAATTTATCTTTATATTAAAATATTTTCTTTTTATATTAATTATTTTACTTTTCATAAAAACGGAATGAGAAAGATTTAGCTGCAGCTTTGACTGACAGTATTATTTTATTATAGACATTTAGTTATTAATAATTTTGAAATCAATACAATCATATCAATTGTTAATTCGATTTGAAAACGAGCATTCGAAAAATTTTTCATAACTTAAAATATATTAAATATATAAAAAATACATTTAAATCTCCAAGGGAACCGGTAGCGTCCATAACTAACCCAGAAAGCCCATTACCCAGAATCTTATTTACTTGCAAATGGAATGGATAAGGCTTCCATTATGGAGAGGTCTAATGATCACGATTAAGACGTCAAGACATCCATTATCTTCCCCTCATCTGTAAATTCATTAAGATCGGACGTGCTTTGATGAGGGTAGCTAGTAATTACATACATATCTTTGATGTGCCGCCTTAAGTAGATCTGAATAAATATGTATTGGTTTATTCTGCCTACAAACAAACATAGCCCATAGGCGTCTAAATGACTCATTGAATAATTACTATGTTTCGATTGAAATGTTCTTACACCTACTTACCTATATCTATAAATTGTTTTACTACATGAAATTTTCTATGTTATTTTCGTATTAAAATATTTATTATATTGTGATGACCGACACCGACTGAGCTTTTTTTATAATTCAAAACGAAACTACAATACCTAATGCTGAAAACAATAGCCATTATTAAAAAATAAAAACCAAACGCGGTCAATATTAAAAGACGGTCTTTCAAGGCTGGCACACAGAGGACTTGTGTATTTTAGTTCTAAGAAACATTCTCAATGCTGCCAACTTTGCACCTTATAAAAAGAATAATAACGCACACTAAAATTCTCACGCAATCCTGCCAACCTGATATGATACTGTATAAAAAAAGACACGCACACTAAAGCATTCAGCCGGTTTGGGTCGTCACAAAATGGCGGCCGTAAAAACATGTGAAGAGTGAGTTACGGTCGCCGGTGTGGGTCGCTAGTGAGGGGACGGGGTGGTGGGGTGCAGGGGGGGAGGAGACGAGCCAATGGCGTCTCGCTGAATGAGCAAGCGGCAATCTCCCGCCAACTCTGCTATTTCTTTTATAGACGTTGTTTTTCTTCGGCTTTTTCCTGATTTTTTTAAAAGAAAATGTTTTGTTTGCTTTGTAAGATAGGAATACAATGTATTTTTAAGCATTGCGGTCGAAATGTTGTGCTATCACATTAATGTTCAGATAGATAAGTGACTTCTTTTTAAAGTTCACCTGATGTTATGCTAGCTACATTGTAAGCTGTTATAAAATAGTGATTTTATTTTTATATAAAATATATAAACACCAAATTTTTATAAGTAGGCACGTAAATAAGGTCAACTTGTATCAATATTTATTAATATACAGTAAGTACATCGAGTATTTATAAATCATAAACATTATAAGTAAGATAATTATAAATAATTTGACAAAGATAATTCAAAGTAGTAATTTTCTCTGCTCTATACTATAAATTCCGACATTTAATCCTGACAGTCATAAAAAGTAAAAAGTAATTTAGTACAAAACGGAACTCATCGGGAAAGTTGCTGAGTAATAATTTACTTGAAGACCGAGCATGTCTTAACGTCTTGTAATATCTCCACTGACATATTTATTGTTTTCAAGGGTCGAGGGACGCTTTGGGGGGACGATGATGTCTATGGCAACACCAGATATAGCTGTATATAGCACAAGGGCCGCCGTAACGTTGTTTTAAATTTCGAATACAGTGTCATTTTTTTTTCATTTCAATTTCGCTGTCAAAGACATGACATGTATCTGGATTGTTTTTTTTAATCGAAGGTTCAATTTTATAGAGCCATCAAAATATTTCTGCTGTATTGATAATTGCCCTTGCTTGAGATTTATAACTCTTGATAAAATCTTTAGTTTTTTTTTTAATTTTATTTTTATTATAGCTACCTGAAACAAATGTAATTAATAAACCTCATTAAATAATTAACTGATGTTATTAATATTGAATATAAAAGTCTTGTGATATGTCAATTATTCGTCCTCGTACTTATATTGAGTATTATGTATTAGTTACTCTATAAGTATTACGTTTCTGGTTCGTTTTATTTTATAGTCGTGTCCCATACACGACCGATAATATTTTAATCTCCAAAAGGTAATTAAAAATACGAACTGTATCTTTTTAGGGCGATGTCAAACATGCTTTTTATATGGCAATAATATAAGATTAAGACATTTAAATAATGAGGATGGAATCACCGAAATACATTCTCGTGTGCGGTTAAGGGTGTGTTTATACAGGCGTTGGCGTATGTTAAATTAAAAAGCGGACGCAACGGTTTTAACAGGGCTATGGTGTTGCCGAGTTGAAAAAACAAATCAATTAATATGTAGGTATAGTGATGTAAGGAATTCAGATAATTATAATAAGATGAATATTTTGAACCTTTACTGCGTTTATAACGATTGTTTGTTTTAGGAAACAATTTCCTGATACAAATGCTTAAGTCGCCGTGTTCCGTACTCTATAAAATATATATTATAAATACTATAAATAATCATATTATTTCTGTTAATTGATTTATTTATGTAATATTCAAAAATAAATCTAAGATTGTAGATAATTAAAAAGACTTATCTTCATAACAAACATTTGGAAAAAAAATAATTCTCATGACGCGGGCGTTTGTACATCGTCTTGTTTCTGATAGGTGCATATTTTATGAATCCTTTTAAATTTTTAAAATATAAAGGCAGCCCTGAAAATTTCAAGGCGTGGGGCGGAGGGTCGTCGACCGCCGCCCGCGCTCAAATACCGCTTGCAATATCTTACGGAGCTTATGTCCGCTTCTAGCTTTATTTTAATTTACGAAAGAAATAAACAGTAATAGTTATTGGTTATATACAAAATATGCAAATGTGATTCTTAATTTTCTCTTCTAAATCACAATTAATTTTCTTCAATAACCGTAAGAAATGTTATTATGTGACAGACGAAGTTTAAACTATGTTTAGAACAAATGCAATACATAATATTTTTTGTTTTGGTTTTAAATAGCTTCGTATCATTCGTCCGGCTCGCAATCAGCTACCTCGGTATCGGATACAGTAATTACATGCATAAATAACAACGTATATAGAGAAAATTTATGCTATTTTAATTATATTTCCATTAACGATATTAATGATACACATACATAAAATACCAACTTGTTGATCATAACCACGAATTATAGTATTGAATTGAGACGTTTCGCGAAACCGCATTGGATACCTACTGTTCTGTGTCCGTAACACAGCTACTATCCTATAAATAAATACCGGCTCACACACACGTGCACAATATGACGTTGTTTTAAGTTTATTTTATTTTTATACCAGCGGTGGTGCGCACGCGGCCTGTAATTTCGCGCTTCTCGCAGCGCGCAGGCGCGTACAAAGATGGCCGACGCATTTTAATAACGAATTAAGTGAAAATTATATACGTTATGGATTGATTTTTGACTTTGTGTTTTTGAAAATGTTACTAAGGGTGCCCTTGTAAAGATAACCTCCGTTATTGCTATGACTCAGTGTCTGCGAGATTTGTTTTACAGTAGTGAGTATTTATATATATTTATTGTAATATTTTCTTTAATTTTCAAGGGTTTTAATCAGTTAAAAAATATGTGTTTCGTAAGCATGTCACATTGTGTACCTTTGACTAAATATAAAACATGATAGCGTTTAATAATTACGCGATCACATTTTAATATTTATTTGATTGTAATAAAATTCAGGAAGAACATTTTCAATAGTTATTAATAATTAATCCATAGAAAAATTCGTTAAACATTTATAAATCAAATGTGTTTGTAAATATCCCTTTAATAAATATAATAGTTAGAATATCTTATATTAACAATGTTCTATATAATTCTCATAATCGTGATGGACGCTACCGTCCTCAGAGTAATTAATTTCTCTATTTCCACGACCGGAATTCGTGAGCGAGATACTGTAACGAACGTGTGTCACGTCGGTATAAAGGTGTTGTTTGCCGCCATACATTCCATGCCAAACGTGCTCCTCGCTCTGCGAAATTTTTATCGCAAGCCCGTTATCGTGGCCGATCATAAATCTGTTTTCGAATCGTGAGCCGCCATTACTGCCTAGAATCGTTGCAAGCTCGTGCTGTGTTATTCGATCGATCGAATTCGGACCATGTAATGAGGTAGTAAAGTTTAATTTACTGCAACGTCCAACCTTCGTTTGGTACGTTTGGGAATTTAAGGGGTTTATTGTCGCATTGTACCTAAGTATTTGCCAATGCACGTAAAATACTAGGCTAGGTTCTTAAAACGCCAGACTTATTTACGGTCCAAGAACGTACGCGGTCTTGAATCGAGGCTGAAAGATAAACTTCACGAGTGATATATAGTGTTTACGTTACGAAACAATTTACAATGGCTTACAATAATATGAGAGTTAAGTTATTGCAAAATATTTACTTCAATTTTATTAAATTACATAATATCACAAGAAAATTAATAAAATATCATGAGATTATAACAAATTTAAACATTATTTCAAATTCATTACTGATAATATGGAATCATAACACAAAATAGACCTCTCAACAACGGAACGACAGATCAATTGTTTGATATTTTCGTTTTATTATCAATAATCATTTATAGCGATCTCAGTGAGAACCAATTACTCCTATTAACTTTCCCAATGAGAGCTAACAAACAAATATATAACTATCATAATAATTTGTAGGTGACATTATTTTATTACGCTTGACTAACATTAATTTATGACTTATTTTAAATTATAATTAAATGTTAATAATGACCGGACAGCCTTCGTTTTGTTTATATAAATGTTGGAAATATAATAGAATATACTTGGATGTTTCAATAATTCTTATCTATAATAGAATTCAATTAAAAACATAGAAGTTCCAAAGGAATACTGTCACGACCTTATTTAATTATTTATCTATTCAACGGACTCGGTACCGGCCGATGGAATATAAATTACTTATAAGGCGTTTGTCACATTTAAGTTATAAGTTACGAAACTCTATATATTACGAGTGCTTGCCCAACGACGGATACATCAGTGTTTGTAAACGTTAATAAATAATTGTAATTTATTATAAAGTTCTTAGTATTTTACACGTTTTTAATATTTATATATGAAAAAATGAAGTCACGGAATTTTAAGATACCTATAAGACATTTGATTTAACATCGCTTAAAGAAATACAGATGTCTTTAAGAAAAAAGAAAAGTTATTTGAATATTTACAGAAGGACAATACTATTCAACATTCTTTGTTAACAGTTTAAAATCAATGAAGAACAAACGGTTATGTACAAAATGACTTATCGAATATAGTTATTTAATACATAAACCAATGTGATTTGTTTTTTTTTTTTCATGAAAAGGAAAATTCTTAGCAATCCAATTTCTCGTTCGCATTACAAGTCATTAATTCCCTAACTTCGGACATAATTTACGACTTAGCTGTTATATAAAATGAAAACTTGCACCCGCAGCTGGATCGTATGATTTATAACATTTTAGAGAGATCTAGCGCAATTAGATCGAGTGCGGGTTCTGCGGGTATGAATTATGTTATGAATTGATTCGTTGTCATGAGAGTGAGAGTAGGAATTATATAGGAGTGATGTTCTGCGGCTCACGGCTTGTAATAAACGCAAATTGCGGTCAGTCGAAGTGTGTACTTGAATCACAATGGAGTCTACTATCCTTGGTATATGTTAATATATTTAAAATTTTATTATAAACTTACTCTATCTCATGCGTAAGTCTCTATGTATCTATCAATGAGTGGTAAATTAATTTCAAGAGATATTTAGATAATTTTCGTTCAAAATCAAAACAAATTAAATATAACCTACCTAACTTGTAACAAATAGAGGTATTAATAAATTTTGCTTAACAAAATATAGAGTAACTTTTCAACATTAACACAACTAAAAAATTAATATACATTAATGTTATCTTGTGGATACTTCATGTGTGTATTTCAGAAGGAAATTATATTTTATATAAGCGATAAATAAGTAAAAATATCATACATTCAAAAGTGCTGTGTCATATTTTGAGGCCATAAAATCGCATCCCTTCAAAACAAGCGGTGATTCATATCAAAATTTGTTCACAAAAGACGGCACATAAAGAAACCTACTTCGAACCGCTGATACAGCGTCACTGCCTGTCGACGCGACGCTATAAGCGGTAAACAAATCATAGACTTCACTCAGCCCTCACTATCGCGGCAGTAAAAAACTTAACTATCCGGTAACACGACACACCTTAAAAGTAAATCACAACACTAGTAACGCATTATCAAAATGTGTATGACACGATAGAGACTTATATCTATCGTGATCACGTTCTTCGTGAAGCTATAACAGGACAACGTTACACGCGATGCCTGTTCCGATACAGCGTTCAAACTATTTACATGCTAATGTAATGCCTTCGAAAACGAATACTACTTTCGTTTACCGCAGAGTATCAAAATATTTTACCAGTATATTACAGGCAGTGTTATGCAAATCGGCTACAATTTCAAAGTTTGGGGTAAATCGAACGTGGTCGTTGTATTGTTTCATCACAACAGGCGTTTATATTTTAACAAGGGGGTAATAATTTACCTAATGCGTATCGATAATTTATGAAAAGATTACGTAACAATTGTACTATTGTCGGTTAGGGAAGAAACTTTCGGTTTCAGCGTACTGATTTGCATAACCGGACGGATCTACAAAGCTTGGAAACCCTTTGAATAATCTTCTTCGTTTCACTTTTAAAATGGTCTCATTGTTGACATTTTGTATGAGCAATAAATAAATCAGGCTTTATTAGTCCCGGAGCATGTGATAAATTGTCAAGAATACTGCCTTAGATGTATAGCTTTTTATTCGAGTGTTATGTATTCCTACTAGCGCACCCATCGGAAAGCTTTGCTTGAACTAGCGAGGTTTATTCAAACTAAATGCGGCTTGTAGACTTAATTATTTTATTTGGTCCTAATCAAACTATTATCATAAACGTTGAAGTGGTCATTGATGGTAGAATGGTTGAAATAAATGCCAATAACACACGTCATTATGGCGTGTAATATCGTTTTACAACTTTAAGGCAATAAATAAATTGACTGCTGTTTGTAAATTTTATTACGATTTAAAAGTCGTTGACTGTTTGAAACGAATAATTGATTTATGTCGGTTATTAATGTTTATTTAATGCCATGTTAAGTTATATAAAATTTTACAAATTAATTATGTTAACCTAATTATGAGCTGCTTGCATAAATACTTTTACTTTATAATAACGCCAAGAACTGTTTCTTGTTATAAAAATTGTTTCCCAGCTAATATTTAGCGCTTTCTGTACTCATTGTTACACCTATATAGTTACTGTCTCTCAAATACTAAACATTAAAATATTCAATATACCTATATTCGGATAATAAATAGTGAAGCTCAATTGATTTCAGAAGAAATTTAATAACAGTCAGTGATAATAGAGAAAACGCTTAAATAAATGGGCTTCCTTTTCAGCGAACTCAATTATAAGAGTATAAAATGTAAAATACAACCTCAATTACCCGACCATTCATCATGTGAATGTAAATATTTGAATGTATATCTATAATTTATCACACTTGTATGTTAATGATCGGACTTTTCTACAAATGTTTTAGTCTTTTAACACGTGTTAATAACCTATAAAACAGTTTAGTGGTACATAAAAAGTTGGTATTTATAACGAATAACTTATGATCGGCGGACGGGTGCCCGCTTTACAATGTGATTAAAAAATCATTTGTTCTATGGTTCGTATTTCATTGGGTTCCCGTGTGAGATTATTACTTCCGTAAGCAACAAGTTATTGCTGAATTTAATTTGTGTAGTTTTTACAGGCCTTAAATCTTTAGTTGTATGTATTAAAGCTAACTGTCTCTGTAATGTTTGAATGGTGTCAATTAAATTTTAATGTTATTTTTACTTTGATAATGTATGAACCGGTGAGATTGTGCTTACATAAAGAGTCCTAAAAAGGAAAGACAAATATCTGGTTACTTTTATGCGTTACATGATAATGCACTTACAGAGAGAGTTCCGAACAAGTATTCCCTTAACCAATCCGAGACCTCCAAAAACCGGATTTTTATCCAATAGCAGTCATATCGATAAATTTTATACTTTATTTTTTTTTCTTTAATATATGTAAAGTAATATACACACAGTATACAAGCGTAGGCAGACGAAATAAAGAACCTCGACACTTACATTATTAGATTTAAAAAGGATTTTAAATTTATATGCGACATAAAAAAAAAAGTCAAAGTCATATCAAAGCTTCATATAAAACGCAATACGTCGGCGGTTTTGTTAAAATTTAATGCAATAAAACGATAAGTGATCACAAAATGTATATTTTATGATCACTAAATAATAAAATCAATCTTGCATATTCCGGTGCAGAACCATTTGAGTATGTTTGTAGGTGAATATTTGATCGGGAAGGTTCGTCGCACTGTATGAAGGGACATCGGCGTGGGAGCAATATCTGGAACGGGTTGGTCAGTCGTAAACATTCAGAATTAGTGCTCACACTAACCGGTAACAAAAAATGTTTATATTTAGACGACGAGTAATACGAATCCACAGCATACCACTCGGATTTTGAAGCTGTACTTTTATGGTGATTGGGCCGTTACTTTCCTGTAGGTATTTAGTTACTGATGATTTTTATAATAATACTAATATATTTATATTAAGTAATATGATAGTTATTTGTTAATTGATTAACAATGTATATATGCTTAACTAATTAGAATTATATCGTCAAGGGAAGCCAATCAGCCTTCGCGTCCCTCGACACCAATCAACTGAATACAGCAATTACATGGGCTCACTATTAAAACTTTTCCCATCAACCCATATAGTTCAATGAAAACATAGAACACCCTCATTTTCTTCCACATGAAACGTCGCTAAATAAACTTTATTCATAAAGGGTTGTGTGTGAAAAGTTCGTGCGGGCTATCAACCCCCAAATAAAAGAATTGAGTCATTTATATTGTCGACTTTTTATTACAGTGTTTAACGAAAAAAAAAACGATATTAAGAAATTGACCGTGGAACAATTTTAACACTTATTATATAAATTCGTATAAAGATTTATATTTAGATTTCAAGTCTTAAACATTGGAATCTATTTCATGAGTCCGAAAACTCAATTTGCTTTATCCGTCTTATTTTATAGTTGTAATGATATTCAAACATACAAAAATTTATGAAATATATCCGACATTTAATACTTAACCCTCACTGGCTATAGCTTCCGAACTGGATTCACAAACATTGTTTTTTTTTTCACAAACAACCAAGGGAATCGCTGGTGGACTGGTGCTTTTATTTATGTAATATTTTGTAATTTTTAAACCAGAAGGGTGGATCCCCTCGCTAAAGGGTGGGCTTTAGATGAATGAATTTATTGTCCTTTGTAGATAAACATATCAATTTGTTGGTGTTTTGTAAGCGGCATAAATATTTGATACAATTGAGGACGAATGCCGCCTCAGTTTAGCTGATGACATTTCACTGTGCACTCGTTGTGAATTAAGAGTGACTTTATATTCTGTTAAGTTATCATTCAAACCATTTATATGAATGTGTCTGAACGCGTATGCATTCCGTAAGTAACTATATATTACGTTGTTTAAAATTCTTCTTCCATGATCACTATTCACGTGCAAATAAATAATTCATTTCAAATATTTTTTAAGTAAACCTTCGTCTTATAGTTAAAAAAACATTATTGAAATTTGTTCCAAACTTTTATTAAATCTGTCTCAAAAGTAACCCATAAGTTAATCACATCAAAGCAGAATTAGAGAAGAAAAGTTATATTTTATTGCCATTTAATCTTATACTTACAAATGAAATGGAAGTTTTCTTTATTATACTTGTTAGATTGTACTATTGTACAGAATTGAATAGGTACATATAAGGTACCTTTTGCAATTAAGTATACATTGACGCTTACAATATCCCCATACCTAAATAAAGGGAGGGATCTAATAGTAATGTCATCAATGTATCACCTATTAAGAGTATGTTAACGAACAGCTAAACAAATAAGCCATGCTATATTTAAACTATCCTGTGCTCTAACCGTATCCGCCAACAGCTTCCTCGTTTAAAAAATGTAGAATCTATCGAGCGATTCTATGCTTAAATCGATTAGAAAGCGAGCGAATAAAATCGATTTTCCCCCAAATCGAATAGCAGTAAAACGTAGGTAGCAGTTTAAACGTCCAGATTGTTTACATGGCGGCGTCACGAGTGTAAACGCTTGTCGATAATTGATGATTTGATTTACAACATCACTAAACAACCGGTGTTTGGGCTATCGTGATACAGAGCCTTTGAATGGTACGCCTTAACAACATTGAATCCAAACCGATCTATTCCGGTGCTATTTGCTCTGTTGTTCCAAGATTATTACACACTGCAACATGAAATACATCAAATATATCATCACGATGTACTTCAACAGGCTAGCATTTTATATAATAGATTTTATATTTCATATAAAATTGTATAATAATTTTGTAATAATGATTTCCAGCTGTTATTTAACATGTTATTATTGAGTCGAATGTGTTTGTAGTTTTATTACGTATTCACAACTCGAACAGAACATTACCGGGGCTTATCAGAAGTGTTATATTAACAAAATACCGCTCGTCCATTAAAAACACCGTAATCAGGCAATTTTAAGGTCAATAACCACTAAATGCACCCATAACCTTCGATACTATAAATTTTATTCGATAAACAATGAAACAATCGGCCTGTAATGTCACATTTTTGCGGTAGGTTATGGTCTATTGTACCTTTTGTTTTAACGGCAAATTAAAATTAAAACGTTGTTTAAATATATTTTTGAACGTACCTATGTTCCTTAGTGTATTATTTGACAGTGTGAATGAATTAAATTGTGTTTAATGGGTGATTAGTTATTCGGTGGCGCTTAATGACGGTCTCGTAATAAATTCGGCTTACAGCGCATTAATCATGGATATAAAGATGGATGAATGGATTGTTGGATGGATGAATTTATGGATGGTTGTATGGATTTTTGACCTCTGTTGCCGTCCGGTAAATTATTTATAATGCGGCCATATATCACAAATGAGGCCTACAGCAATACATTATCATGCAAATACACATACAGAAGTTTTTTTATTTAACACTCGCAAGACATTCCATTTCCCTAAATAATTTTCTTCTCATTTTCACAGTAAAATTATATATCTCATAATATATGTACATATATAATAAGTATTTTTTAAATTAAATTCACATTATTATCTATACCTAAGTACATATTTTTCTAACAAGATTCATTACACAACGCAGATATATATTTTATAATTTATTACAATGCCTTTGTGAAAAGAAAATTATAAAGAATTTTATAACCTCAGACGCCAGCCAAAGGACAACACTGGGAGCTAGGAAATAATAAAACAATTATTTATAACATGAAAAACAAACAGTGATTTTAAATGTCGCTATAATGTGTAATGAATCGACTATTAAAATAATATTAAAATTGATTAATACAATAAGGTTGTTGCGAACCGAGAGCTCGTCGGAGGCTGTAATGTTTGCTTAGTCCACAATAAACCGAAGTGGCCGGGTTGGCTTTCAGTGAAATGTGCACTTAGTAAAGATTATCTCACTGGCAGCTGTAAATTATTGTAAGTGCTGAATATTTATAGACCTGTTTGTTCTACAGCTGCGACTTCAAGGTTCGTCCATGCAAGGAACGTATTAATGTCTGTGCTATTTGCTGATTATTAAATTCAATACATACAGGTTTATAACTTATATACAACCTTATTTGTTTTATATCGGAATTATAATTGTAAACCTTTGACATAATCGCATAACTAAGCAACTAGAAAAGATAATAAGAATGTGTATAACATTTCTTTGTGATGTTTAATTGTTAAAATTATATTTTTTTGTTTCCAGATCTTTATCAAAATGGTCTAAACAGAACGAAATAAAAAAATCATTGCAGGACGTCACCTCAAAGGTAATTATTTTATAATTAAAAAGAATACAAATTAATTATATTTAATAATTTAAGGTCATACTTTTTTTATTCCGCCATCGAATACCAAATGCATTTGACGCCATAACTAAAGTTCATTGGATGCAGCCAAAGTTTTGTTATATAAGCTTTAAAATTCTTTATTCCCCTTCTCAAATTGAGAGAATCCAATCTGCTATCGATGCGACCGCTCTGAACAAAGGAGATAGCGTAATGTTTTCCAATTCCTCCAACCAATGCAGGATTCCGTAAGTTAGAAAGAGATACGAGATAAACAAACATGGCGTCGAGGCAAACTGGTATGGCACCTGAAATTCTCGAACACTCATACAAAGATGTATGTGTGTGTGTGTATTATTGTTATACGTGAATGTTAAGGGAGGTCCCAAAGAGATCAGATATTAGGAACATTTTTAAGAAATATATTTCGATAAGAAAATAATCCTCTCGTATTAAATCTAGATGTATATTTACTTTGTCGTTTTTGTTATTATTATTATTTACCTTTGAATAATCAGGATTGTTATGAGTGCGTTTGTTAATTATTAAAGGATGACCTGACAAATAATCAACCTAAAACAATATGATTACAAGACATAAATTGAAAGTTATAATTCTAACAGTAGAAACACATCCTATTGAGAGAAATCTAGGGGGTGTTTTGTTAATACCTCAATTTTAATTATTCTACTAAAACTTTCCTGAAGGTTGCGTACATCTGTTTTATTGGACTCAAAAGTTCTTTGTATATGATAAAGATGGCGCTGTTCCTGAAAGCTTTTGGTACGTTATAGAGTAAAATTGTGGTTCTTATATTTTGTTTTGAAAGCTTGATAATTAAGGGTATCATATTATATACATAAAACTTATATGTATATATTTTTTATCAAAGTATTTTTTAAAATTATTTAATCCATTTATTTACACATAATATTTACTTTGCAAAAACTTATTTATAGTGTAGGTATTCTATAAAAGCTAATCAAAAAAAAACGTAAATAAATTTAAATGAAACATTTTGAATTGATTTATAACAATTGATTTCAGTGATTACAACTTAATACAATTTGCTCTACATTTTAATACATTCATAAAACTCTCAGAGCTTGCTATTCAAAACTTTATAGTAGTTCAAGAGTTTGTCGCTAGATGGTGCTGTGATTGAAATCTAAAAAATATAATATTAAACATTACCTTAAGTTTTTCAGATTGTGATCGGTACGTAAACTTTATACTATCAACTTTAAAATATTTATAACTTTGTTATTACCGTCTTTTTTATATATGTAGGTGTTTATTTAAAAATATTTCTTATTACAAGATAAACAAAAGTATTTGCACAAACATGTATAACTAAATTTAATAATAAAAAGAAAATAAATATCACTCTCTTTGAACAAAATAAATAGATTAAATATTCTCGTACTATGTTTAAGTTTGAATCTTTTAAATAAGATTGTTTGTGACTTGTAAAAATACTTAAATTCGATGAGACACTTGTTATTAAGTACCCATACTTAATGTAAAGACTTTTTCTTTGCTTACAATCCCGGTCAAAGCGTCGGTACCAACTACCATCAACCTATTAATATGTAAATATTGGAACTTTCAAAATTTAAACTTAACCGGGACTTAACGTCTACACTGCATCGATATATTGAAAAACATTATTATAAATTCTTTAGAACACAACGAATATTGACATGAAATATAAGGAACGGATGACAATACGGTAATAAAATGTCACGGATGGTTCTAAGAACGATATGGTCTAGTTTTGTACGAAAATTCAAATTAGTTTTTTTTGCTAGTAAAGAGAAAGCCACCACCAGTCAGTGCTGGTTAGGATTTTATACGTGAAAGTAGTGCTACGAGTGATTTGTAATGTGTTATATAATATTAATGATATCGTGAATTATCCACTGCGCAAGCGACGGCTGGCGACAAGCCAAGGGTTTTTGGAAGGCTCGAAAACCAGATGGCCGTAGGAATGTGTAAGATTTTTGTTTGTAGTCACATATTATTTTAAGAAAAAAAACCATACATAATATGTTAGCTTTGATCTATTTAATGTATATGAAGTATATGAATTGTTGTCTTCGTTTACATAGAAAAGTGTTTGGAAGGTTTAAATAAACTGTTTTTAGTATGGCATTTATTAAGTTCCTTGTATTGCAATGTATGTAGGTAATTTGATTCTTAAAACATCTAGCTAAAGAAAATAATTTAATTATATATTAATTGAATAAAATAAAAAATATATAAGGTAATATAAATTAAAAGATTAAAATGGGTTAAATTTAGTTTATTTGAATATGTATGAAATGGTGGCAATGAAAAGGTATTACCATTTTTTACGCTAAAATTAATAAAGATATATTTCAAAATTTACATAATATATATATACATATATTATGTACAAATAAGTAGGTTTCCAATATAAATACTGCATTTTCTTATTCATATTTAAAAAACGGTTATTCAAACAAACCCACCGTCCACGGCGTGTGGTCCAACATATGTATTTTTTAAATTACAACAAAAACAAACCTTCTTAAACGACCTTAATTAACTTTAACGCAACTTAATTTATCGCTAAGTAAATT
>DVQP01000248.1:0-27159 GCA_018231745.1 Danaus eresimus
AGTAACCGAAACGTCGGGATTATGTAGTTTTAAAGTAATAAAAAATCGCGTATTATATCAGAAAATATATTAGTTTTATTTTAATGAAAATAATGACATTCCTTTAAAAAATCATATGATAATATCACGTTTAATGACACGTAGTCGTCTTGAAGAATTATCATTTTGTTTACACCATTAAAATTTATTCTCTTTTAAAAGTAAACATTACATTCATTTTAAGACTCCAAAAACGACTTTGAACTATCAAAACCAAACAAAAGGAAGGACCTTTCCTGTTTTACTCGTAGGGGGGGCTGACATTCAGAGTATTTATTCGCATAATAATAATTCCTTAACGCGTCGCCGGGGGTACAGTTTAAGAGTTATGGCTGGGGAGACACCTCCGAGGTGATGGTACGGCGATAGGGTGGACGTCCTGATAAAAAATATGTATATTTAATCTACATCTTATCACACATGAACTCTCAAAGCTGCAGGAAGAAACTTTCAGTCTGAATGTATGCGAATGATAAGATCATTCAAAAATATTCACGACTTTCTTTACTCATGCTTCAACGGTGAGATAAAAAAGCACTTTGAGAATTATGAATAAATGTTAAAGATGAACATGATAAAGATAAGTATATTTTAGTTTATTTGTCATTAATTATTAATGAATGTTTGCTTAATGCAAACGACAGCGTATCCATAACACCTTAGCGTCCGTCCAACTTCAGATTAAGGCATTAACTGTTAGAAGCGTCGTAGAGTCTTGTAACCGGCCTCAATAATGTTATACCTATGATCTACTTCGTACTGGAACAGTCATTTCATAAAAAAAGAAACTTCGCCTTCAACGTTATATATTCTACAAAGAAGGTTAAACAAAAAGGTAGATTGTTATCTTTAATCTACTTATATCTACGAATTATGTTATAAAAAATCTAGGCAGCAGTAACGTGTCTCAAATAACTTACATCTGTGGAGTGATTCACAGAATAATGGAATTAAATGATTATCTATATTTATTTTATAGTGAGTGTCACCTCCAAAGTTATTATAGTTCTGTGAACAGCCTACCGTGGTCTGGTAGCATTAAAACAATCGCCGTGATTACCTCATCAAATGTCTGAATATCCGGAGATTAAGAAGAATTAACGTTCGCGCTCTGACCTGAAGGAAAACAGGGGAAGATGCCAAAGGTTCTGTAAGGAATTGTAGTTTGGATATCTTTGATAATATTAAATAATCTTATGATCAATGATCTATTACTTCATAATAAATTCCATTAATTTAAAACAAATACATATTTAGATATATAATTTCCTTTAAAAATATTAAGCAATCTATACAGAATTAATTGATGAGCGAATTGAATTAATAAGAATATTAAACATAATAATATTAAGATTTCACTGACAAATAATGGATATAATTGTTCAAAAAAAGGAAGCCAAGCAAATCCTGACAGAGTGCTTCAAGGGAAAAATCTCCTGGATCCCAAGATATTGGCGCATGTTGACATATTTACGATCTTCTCGACTATTAAGTGGTGATTTAGTGCACGCATATCGGGATGGATACGTTTTTATCGCGCCCATATATCCACTAGACTGTATTATGCCATTGTAGGGCTGCGAGGGAGATTTTAATTCATTTTTGATGTTGCAACAAACCTTAGGATCAATTTACAAGTTTATATTTTATCTTTGAACCGATCTCCTAAATATAAAATTATAAACTGTGGCCAATCCACAATATACTCGAAAGATTTATCTACCGAAACAATGCCGCAAACTAATTAAAATCAAATTAATCGTAAAAAAAAAGGAATCACGTCAAATTGAGCGTAAAATGTTCAAGAAGAAAAACAATGGGCCACCGACGATAACGGGCCACGACTTAAATTAAATCGGAGCCGTTTCGACAAACCCTTCAGCTTCGGAAACACACGATGTTAAATTATCTTTTTAAAGCAGATTTTCTTTCGCCTGCTTAGAATATCGCTTGTGTGATATCGACTTAGGCTGACTTGCAACTGTAAAACACAAACTGTATGTAGCACATATTATAAAGAAATATATATAAACGTATTTTATAGTGAATTATATTTAAAATTTAAGTTATCAGCTTATTAATGAATAAGTTTAAGGTTAAATGTGAGCAAAATATTTAAGGCAGACCTATCTATGCTGTTATATAAAACTGTGCCGCGTCTCCGTCTGTCATAGCAGCGCGTGTTTTTCCAACCCTAGGGGTTAACTCTAAACTCCAGGCGAGGTATGAATATTTACGAAAGCATTAATTATTTTTTAACTTTCTTCAGCTTAAGAGGATTTTCTTGGCGGAAATTACTGAATGACTGTATTTATTTTTAGTTAGCAAAAGTTTTCAACATCGTCGGTATATTTTAGAAATTGACCTGAACTTCTAAATTAATTATTACCTTTTTTTCATGATTTTCTATTTGTGATTATTCTTGATATATTGAGATTGAGATTTTAAACCACTAAAGGCATTTTTTGTAGATTCACGTTTTTTCACAATACAAATTCACAAACTCAAAAATATAGGAGCTTATGGTCCTTGTTTTAGTTAAATACTCTGACTGTTTCGGTTACAATAATGAGCTTAAGTGACGTCCCTCAAGAGATATCTTTTAAACTTATCGTAATAAACCTATTTATAATATATTAAAATTCAATAAAATATTCAAACAAAGGGCCAAACGCCGTCGTAGCACCGTAGCACCTTGTAGCAGCGTAGCAAATAAATGAAAAGCAAACGAAGACGAGGCATAAAATCTAATTTCCCTACTTTATTGTAATGAAACAACAGGACAAATTAGTAATAAACACGGACAAATAAGCGGACTTTGATAGTACATTCAAATCTAGCGCAACGTTAAGTGTAATAGCGTAAGTCTGCGCCTTGAGATGATGAGGTAAGGTTATTATGGACATACCATTACTGGTCAAGGAATATATCTCGTACAACACTTCTTTACTATCCCTCGTGTAATTTCAGAATAATAAAATACATATTTTTATAACAATGGTTTCTATGATAATATATTTAAACCTCATATTATCAATATTCGTGTTTGGTTGTATAAAAAGGTGATTATTACATGGTAGGTCCGTAACGCTGCCTCCAGCCGCAGAGCATATCAACTAATTCTCAGCTCATTTGTTTTTTATTCAGCCGCGCGGTAATCGAAAGTATAAATCGAGTTTAAGCACGCCCGCAGCCTCCGATAGCGTTAGCCAGTAATAAGAATAAACTTGCTGTATTTAACTTGCCTTATGAAATATCAAAGTTAACTCCAGTCTCCCGCGGGATAACTGAGATTGTTATTATAAGAAACGCTTTTATAACATAGTATATAATGTTACGAATACAACGACAATGGACGACTCAATAAGAAAGACTTAAAACAAAGCTTAATAATTTAAATTTAGTTACCTGTTCGTTTATTAACCGTGAGTTATATAAAGCAGTCTAATGGACCCCAAAAATATTCTATCACTATGATCTGTAACAGAGCATTTGTTATACTGACAAGATTTAAAATGAGGTATTATTAAAATTGTTTGTATTATATTAAGTATTTTGTATAGTGAGACGACGTTATTCAGCTATTTTATTTAGATTTTAGATTAGACATATTTTTATTCATAATATCAATGGATGGGAATATTGTAGTATATCAGGAACATATCCGTCGAAAGCAGAGGACCTAATAACATTTAATTGATAATAATTATCATCAAACAAAATGATAACCGAACACAATTAACTGCAAATTAAATTTAAATATTTACCATACAAACGCCCATATTAATATAATCAATTTATGTTACCGTGTGTTTGTCAATTACATTCTAATGTGCGGTGCAATTATAATAACAGCATTAGCGCTTAGCGAAATGAAATATATATATAAAATATGTTCTGTTGTCGGTCGTTAAATTAAATAAGTGAGTCGTTAAGTTTAGCTAATTACGTGAAATGGACGGACAAATCGGATAAACATTGTTATTTATGCGTTTTACGAGCACACTCGCTGCTGACCGCGGCTTCGCGCGCCATTATGTAGGCGTGCGTCGCTTTTATCCTAAAATAACTGAGTATAACAACATGCTTTAAAAAATTGATGTATGCAATGACTCGAAATGAAGGAATTAAGGACTGCAAGACGCTGTAACCACTAACATTTCTCACAGTTAACGCCAGTTATAATCATTATTTAAAATATTTATTACAAAATTAAGCCATAAATTATGTTGTTATAATATTTTCTCCAGCTACATATGAAAGTGTAAGGTGTTAAAAAATATATAAAATCACGAAGATCATACATTCTTCTTCATATACATTAACGTTAACTTAGGATCCGAAGTAATGTAATGACTTCCGATGATTTGTACCCCAAGTAAGCGAGATTATAATTGTCAAACATCAGGTTCCATGAAAAGATGTATCTCAGACAGAACTCCTCGGTCCTTCCCTCTTCATAATCAATTTCCAGTAAAGTAAGTAGAGTGATGGGTCAAGTGTATAGTCCTGCTCATAAACCAACCATGTCCTAGAACTGAATCGCGGGCCATCTTGAGACGGCCGTCGGCCAACTGAATCTTCTTTCCAAGGATCCACAACTGTAAAAACTCTAAAAGAAGATTATTTAACAAAAATACACTTATTTGATGGTTACTACAAAACCATCAACTCAACCAATGGTACAACCTCCGTTAGGCTGAAGGATCTGCATCATATGATCCCCATCACGTCGAAATAAACAAAGACATAGTGAATTAGAACATGTACCAAAAACTAAGAAAATACGGTTCACAAAGCAACCTCACTGTAAGAAATTAAAGGAATATTCTCGATCCTAAATCACCTGTTTGATGCTGGACTTTGAATTGAAAAACTATTAAATAGTTTTAAGTAAATCCTATTCCACGACAATGAGGTAGAAATAAAATTTATCTATATAGTCCCTACCGCTATTATTATCTTTAGTGAAAAGCTTGAAATTGAAAGCTTTAAACTTAAGTACTTGTTTTATTTAGTCTTGTGTACCAGCGTATATGAGTGCCGAGCCGCACGCGCAGTTATTTTTTTTTTTAACTCTATTTTAAATTTCAATTTTATAAAGTAAAGTATTGGTAAGTATAAAACATTAATGAGGTTAGCATTTTAAATCCGAAATTAAACTAGCCGAAACGTTCACCCGTATTTATGTGAAACATTATAAAGCTACCGATGTAAAGTGCACGTGTAATTATCGTAAAACGTCACATGTTTATGTATTTTTAATTCCGTCGTATATCGCGGACTGTGGCGATAAAATGGCGGACACTACAATATGGCGTCGATTCGGAAATCGTTGGACAGTAAAGTTGTTTTAATGTGATGGCTCCGCTATCGAGCCTTTGGTAATACGATAGTTTTAAATTATATTATTCCATGATATTAACCTGTAAACCTAATAGGCAATACTGTGAATACGAACAAAAAAAAATCAAATTGGTCGAATAATTTTTATTCTAACGAAGCTAAAATAAAAGCTGAAGAAATAAAAATGTATATTATATTTTACATTTTATGAATTTCATATTCGCCAACAAAATGTTGTTCATATTGTTTTGTTGACACATAAGGTCAAAGGTCAAAAATTCAGTTGATTATATCTTATGTTATAATTCATTGTTCGCAACTGACACCACGTCCGACAAGCAAAACATGTCTGAATGCCGGACGATCACTAACAAACTAATAATTTTGAAACAATCTATTATGTGCTCTAAGCATGACTGCGTACGGTTCAAATTTGTTCCAATAAACGAATGCACAAAGAAGACTTAACAAACAATAATTCACGTTCACATATATTGACAATCGACTTTAATCCAATGAAATAAGCCACACGTATATGCTTTCACAATAGTTTGTCTGTCGAATTTTATATCAAAACAAATCCATCAGAGGAAAGTGAACCTTATGTCTTTGTAATAGATATTAAAGCCGGTGTAATATAATTTTTGTGCATTCAGTTCTAGCGTCACTATCTCGACAGTAGCTTGTCACTCACGTGCTTTTTACAAAATCTATTTCGCCTGAGGACGTACAAAAGATGAACGGCCTTTTTCCTATTTCCAAATGTTAAAGATTGTTTAAAACTTTGAATACGACTTGAAAAAATCAAATATTATAAATGTACATATGAATTATATTAATATATGTCAGTATGACAATCCATCTACCTGCAATAACAATCGTTCGGGCATATTAATGATATTATCAAAAACCCATCGTTACGCTCGTTAGTCCCGACTGCAAAATGGGGAATTAAAATTGCATCCAATTGAGTCGGTAACGATAATTATCAGTAATTAGAATAAACGAGGAAGGCTGGGGCCGGAGACTATCGTTTTGTTTTTACTTAATACACAAATTGACTAACTGATACGAAAGTAACAAATTCTTATTTACATTAGAGACGAATTTATAAGAACAACAACGGAAAATATATCATCCACAGGTTGCTCCGAAATGTACAAAACGCAGCTCAGACTTTGTCCGGTGATTGTGAGGCGATATCGACGCTATAAAGTGTGTTGCAATACGGACGCTTGTCCACAGTCGGCCGCCGTCGTAACTTGCGCCGTGCGGTTTAAGCCCGAGGGAATTCTACGGAGGTGTTATAACACTATTAATGTGCAATGCGACATATGAAGATTCATATAAACAATACATGCGATTTACTCGACCCAAACCTTTGTATTAAAGCGAAAAAAAGTAAGACGTAGCGCAATTATACTTTAATTTCGGCAGAATGAATAAGAAACAATGCCAGGAAAATACAATGCGGACAATTTTTGTGCAGAAAATGAGCAATTTCGGATAAAAATATCGTATTCACGTGTTTCGCGTGTCATTGTTTTAGTAGCGTGTAATTATCATCTACTGTGTTTCGAATAAGAAGAGGCGGTAATTTGTATTAATTTTTTGAAGCACACCGCTCTGTACAATACCGGTCAAACCGTCCAATTAAAACAAGGCAAGTAGACGTCGGCCATCTTAAATCTGCAGGCGTGTATTGGCAATATCTGGCGCACCTATTGCACGCGCACCCTGTACATCGTGGATTTAGAACCGAATGTGAACACGCTGTTAGCATATTTGAAATGCAAACTTACATGCTGTAGTTTTGTGCATTTTGAAGACAAACTAGGGATTTACAATTAGAATTATCAAGTTCAAAGATTTCTAAATTCAGAGTTGAAGGAATTAATGCAAATATAAAGCTATCTTATTTGATATAATGCTAAAGCATATTATACTGAATAAAATTTATTTAACCACAACCTACAAATATTGTTTTTACATAAAGAACCTATATTGTGATGTATGATTTATCGTGACAATTTGCTTCAAAATTTTCAATCCTAAAGTCGCATGTCGTAAATAAGTATAGTGTTAGAGATGCCAGTGTAATTTATATTGATCGCAGTCAATACCGCGGATCGTAATGACTGCACTAAATATGATTTAATGATAATGAACCGAAGGACGGGGTGACTCGCTGATTCATATGAATGGACCCCCGATAATATTCAAGAAAATTACTGTTGTTTTAATGCATATATTTTTAAAAATCCCATCAATATGCATTATGCAATATTTTTATAGAATAATTATAGTAGATGTGACGTGCTAGAGAAGTCTAGAAGTAAAGTGACACTTAATGACAGAATTGCTTAGATTAATAGTATTTAATAAAAAACGTCTAAGTCGCAACTTATTAATATTACCCAATTCAAACACAACATCCATAAAGCAGGAACAAAATACAGTGATAATTTATCATACATTAACCGTTCCGTTAAAATCATCCGCCGACCGTTTCGAGTTATAACGTCAATCTAACTCAAATTTTATGGTTGTCCATTAACATTAATATCGAGATCTAAATATTTATGTTTCGTTTCATTGAAATAATAATAACAGTGTAATGATATTTTTAACAAATAATTAATACGTTACTGAGCCTTGCTATCGAGACACAGACATGTCTGGCATGAACGCTTCTGTTTACAAGTGCATATACTCGTATAAACTCCCGTGTCTCAGTTATTCTCATCGTAAATATTTTTTAAATTATTACATTAAGCTCATATTATATTTAACATAATTTAAATTTAATAAAGGAAACGTCATAATTAAAGTAGTTGTATCATTTTATAATAACATTTAAAAGTAAATGAACAAAAACAGCTAGCTGTAAAGTTATAATATTTATGACCGGAAGCAGGCGTATTTATCACGATATCGGCCAAAATTATCTGGCTAAGCCATAACTAGAACGCGATCATCAAAAACTACCGTACAGAGAACTATAAATCAAAACTCAACAACGACTCCGATGATTATATTCGCAACGGGACGATAATGGCGCGGCCGTAATGAGTGGGCGCGAATTGCTGTTTTGATTTAATGACGTGGATTACAATCAATATGGACGGACGGATATTTTATATACACGTATACACACATACACATACATACATACATAAAGACGTGAGATGACAGTTAAAATAACATTCATGCGGTGCTGGGGTGACAGTTAACTGATAAGGGCTTGAATTTTCAGTTCACTCTAAGTGTTAAAGAACAAATGATTATTCAATAATTAAAATTAAGAGATGGAACATGTTAGTTAGCTAGAATATAGATGCTATCATTTTATTTTACGATATATAGATAATAATGACATTTTAATTGCACACACATTTTCTTTGATTACAAAACATAACAAAAAAGAATTTATTAGAAAATATAAAGCTGCAATAATCGGGTTCTTTATAATTTAAATTAACATCGTAATTAAATATAAACACTTAGGAGTTTTTCGACATACCTTAGTGAGATAATATTTTGTTAACACAGCTGTTGTTGGCTCGTTGACACTTACACTGGGATGCTGTGAATACTTAAAACATTAAAATTTATCTTACATAAACGTCCGTAACTGAAATACCGTAGAAGAATTATGTACACTTATGTTAGGCCAGAATATAAATCCAATAAATGACTTACAAGCAATATACATAAGCACAATGGCTTACATAGCTGTATATATCATATGTGAGCCACTTAAGAAAACGGGGCCAACAGTCCGTAACACAATAAACCAATAAAATACGAATATAAATAAAAATAACTGCCCCAAAATAAATAAGTTCTACGCAAGTATATCAGGGACTCAGGCGTCGCGTCAGACCGTTGAGTTATAGCGTCACACAACATAAAATATACAACAAAAAACTGTTGTTCTTCCAACAGTTTTGTCCCATATTAAGAACGAAAGTACACACAACTCGGATTTGGTTAAAATTGAATGGAGTCGATGTTTACATAAAAATGTTAAACCATAATGTACAAATAAATCATGTATCTAATATTAAAAAATATATGTACCAATACGTTAATATAAAAAATTGATATCAATCAAACGTATTTGGACATACATATCGAAGTTTATATTTAATTAACACATCAATTTAACTTACAGCAGATGATTATAAAGAAAACAGAAAAAAAAAACATTTTATTAATTTATTAGTATAAACCATCGCTCGTCTCCACTTCCTGTAATAGGAGTATGTAAGCTCTGTTCCACACACACAACTCGCAGGGGGTAATTCTTTATTTTTATTGTTTTTTGTTATTATCATTCTGTCCCCGGATTACTGTGTATGATACACAGCCGTACTGGATGCGTTTAATTGCCGCGGACGGTTTGGAGTAACAGATAAATAAGATTACGGCGCTATAAGACAATAACGTTTACATACTCTCTTATAATAACAGATGCTTTATCGCATGAATCATGGAAATTACTTATTACATTGTAGTACCAAGGAACACGATGTTTTGAAGGTAGACGGTTTAAAACCTGCGAGGCCTTATTTTTTCATTTAATATTTTCAATTAAATTAATTATTATTGATTATAATTATACTAATGATGGGATACTTTCAATGAAATGTAAATAGTTTATTTATTGGGTAGGCAATAATCACATTCCGTAGCAATAAATATTTCGATTTTATACAATTATATACATACGTACATAAAATATGATCAGACATAACAATCAAAGCAATGTGTTTAGTTGAAGCAAATGTATGATATTCGGTGGTCGTTACCGTGAAATACTGATTCAATTATAAACAGTACGAGGGTAGGTTGTAACACGTATAAGGAACCCACTGATAAGTTTAAATATTGTAGGTAATGTGATTAAAGTTAAGTAGAACGACATAAAGATTATTAAATACAGTAATAAAGTCATTAAAGTTCTGTTCCATTATAACAGTTTTTGAAGTGAATAGAATTAACTATTTGCAAACAAATAATTATTGACAAAAATAAAAACAACCCAATCATTGCTAATAACTAATTAGTAATTTTCACTACTTATAATAAGAAACCCGATGTTTTCGAATTCAGTTCCACATTTGCATTCGAAGTGACAACATACGATTTCTATAATGAGTACCCTTATTGACGCAGATGCTATATTATCAGAAAACGAGTATTGGAAGAAATTAGAAAAGGAATGGAAGACAGTAGACTTAGAAAATGAAATAGAAGACGACCTGCCGTTGCTGAAACCAGTGTTCAGTACATTAGATTTAAAGACAACATTCGATTCGTCGTTCCTATTCAAAAAAGTTACCAAGAAGATTGGAAGACAACTGTCCAAGAAATCGACGGGATCGGCTTTGGACTACAAAGATTTCATCAACAATCTGAAAGACGATCCTCAGAACGATTCCTCCAATCGCTTTTATTTCATCAACGGGCAGATAACTTCGGCGTCTTCGATTGAAGACATATGTCATAAAATAGATGACATTTTCAAATCGATCGAGCAGCTGTCTTCAGCGACTAATACGATGAAGAAGAAAGGTGTTCCTGATGTCGTACAATGCAGTATATCAGCGACGGATCTATCGTTCGACGACACAGTATCAGAGGCAAATAATATCGATAATAGTGACATCGATAGACATATTGAAGAGGCATTTGAACAGTTCAGTGAGACCATGTCCAGTCTTAGTGCGGAGCAGTCTTTGGACTCAGTCACCACGTTGGTCAGAAAGTTTAGCAACGTTTTGAATAGTCCGGGAATTCAGTGTAGTCCGAGAAGAAGACGGGAATGCTGTGACAAGTTTAGGGAATTAGCTGAATTTTGGCAGAATCGTGCGTTTGATAAGTAAAAGAGGGTAGATATCTAGTTACTATTATTTATGTAAGTATTTTATTATTTAAATATTACTCATAACAACATTTAAGTTTGTTTACTTATATACTGTACACGAAGTACTTAGTGCATTAATGTTATGATTGAATGTATTTTAAATTTGGAGACAAAAAACCTTATGTAATTAAATAAATCTTACTTAAGTTTAGTTTGTATTTTTTTATTAATAATCTTTATAGTATACCTACATCCGGATTTGATAAAAAAAATACTTAACTTCCGAATACATATTCAAATGTAGCTGAAGACGTATATAATATTGGAAGAGGTTTCTAAATACTATTTTATTCTTTGCATCTAGAGAATAAGTTGTATTCAATTGAACTGACATAAAAGATTTTAACTCATAAATTAATTAATGCTTTGTCAACATCTGATAGGTTTAGTGTAACTAGAACCCGCTTCGGGGAACAATAAAATCGTTTAAGATAAATACATCCCAGTAGAATATCAATAACACTTAAGAACTTTGTCACAGTTATACGAAGCTTACATAAACAAGACAAACACACACCTATTACTTAATTACCTGAACACAGCACAACAAATAGAAATTCATGGTTCATTAGCCAAACAAGCGTTGGTTGGTTCCGTCCAGTCCAAGTTAGGGGCTAAATCATAGATGGTGCCTGCGGATCCCTGCTGAGAAACACACGGGTACATGGCCAGTACATAATCCGCGTTTTATATCATTTCTTATGAAAGTTACGACAAATTAGTTTACTAAAATAACATTTATGGAATGATATTATTATGAAAAGTAATTTTTACACAATAATTTTCTTTTATATCATTGACTTAAAAAGGAAAAACAAATATTAGATTGAAGAGATTTACTGTATTACTGAATAAATTAGAATTAATAGTTTTCTTCGAGTATAATATTTTTGGAGGTGTTTGATGTATGAAAGTTCAGAGGTCATTGGGTACGTTGCAAGTGTGTAAGTACACAATAATCAGTCGTATGTAGCTCACAGTCCGCTCACTGACCGTAAGCAGAAACTTATTCTATTGTTCATGAGAGTTGGACACTTTGTCAATTTATGAGGCCGGCACGCCATCGACTCAGGCAGATTTGGTTAATTGAGTTACTGGTATTAAAACCTAATAGCAGATAATACTTAAACATTTATCAAACAGAATATGAGGAACGCCGAAACAGGAGTCGATTAGCCCAACCTTAATATTATTAAGAACATTCCGCATATCATGAGCGTTGTTCATATAAAGTTTGGATAAATATAAAAGTATAATGTTTTGTAAGTACACACGTTTGTCCCCCTTAATTGAATCTTGACAGTTTTTCATGAAGTTTCCTTAAGTCCATTAGTGACGTCACAGCGCACCAGCCCGCTTTCCATCAATTTATACGAAATCACCGGAGTGAAGTGTTTTTTAATTAATTTTATGAGTGAGCAACGCCAGCGTGTAGGACACGTGGAGTCGAACACGACTTAAAGATTCCTCTCACCAAATAAAATGATAAGAAGTTTTTGAAATCAAATAAAATGGGACGGAGGAATAACAGCAACGTGTTGTCAATGGTGAAGTAAATGTCAATATAAGATATGGCAAGTGGCGTTATTAGTAAAAGCTATATTTATAAAGGCCTATAGCAACTTTACTAACAGATAATTATAAAGAATTATGAATTTTATTATTTAATTGTCAGTTTGTCTTCTCCACGCCTGCAACTGTCCGCGTGGCCGACGCACTAATTCAATATGGCCGACGTAAGCCATTTGTGTTCGCGCTTGACGCATCGCCCGTGAAAAAATCAATTACAATTTTTTGATAGAACCGCGTCCAGGTGATTGGTATGGAAGTAGTTCCTTATTTAGTTGTATCTTTCTTAACATATCCTTTAAATTTATCATTTTTATTTCATTAGTTTTATTTAAAATTATGCCATATATACTTATTATGATAGTAAATGCTAGTATTTTCTCATTTTCTTTATACTTTAAGAACTTTCTAAAGCCTATGTGTATCACAAACGGTTATTATATGAAAAAAATAATTAATAGGTTACGAAAGAACTTTTTGTTATGAATTATTATATATATTCACTACAGCCTTCTCCATAGCGACCTACCAGTGACACCTATGTCCGAGATTTTAGTGAGGCCATTTCATCACAAAGTACCCAAAAATTAATACACAATTGGGATAATATAAAAGATTTTATATGAACACAATTTTAGGAAAAAATTTTTTTTTTATAATAGTTTGTTTTTAGCTACGATAGACATAAATATATTCAAAAATATATTTCATGTACAGATAACAGGTTGAATAGGCGCTGGCAGATTTCTTCTTCTTTCTTAAATCCTCGTGGACTTTGACTCCGTGGAGGAACTGCAAAAAGTTTGAGACGCTTTGACTACATCTGTCTCCAAACACGAACTCTTATGATGTCTGTAAGCAAGACTATGATGATCTCGTTCGTAAGTATATCATATACTTTTAAGGTCTGCGTTTAACATCTTATCATTTATTTTCACTTACCATCAGATAATATACTGTACATATACTATGCAGTTAATTATATATTAGGTAATTCTCGAATGTAAGCTTCAAATCTAACGAATATCACAGACCACATGTATGTGTGTATGTATCACATGTTTGTGTGTATATAAACTTCAATACTAAATACAGTATCGTAGAAGGCGATCAGATAATTATAGCTGACAAGAATAAACCTCTCACTTATTACCACACATAATCCATCGTTTACTAACCAGACATTAAGGCGGGTAAGGTTTGATGCGCATGCGCAACATTAATATACAATTACCCGTTTAATGGATGGACACGTAATACTTACCGCAGCATCGCAGATGATTGCAATACTATTACCAATTATTCAATTTTACTCAGTTTATATTTGATTTTGATAGTTATACTTAACTAAGGAAAAGTGTACAATGTTAAGTACGTACATTTTAAAGTATGACAGGTAAGAACAAGGTAGAGTTATTTACGATATTCTTACCTTTTAGTAGCCGATGATAAAAATAATATTTAACCCAGCCTATACGAATAAGAACTGAGATTTATTTTGTGGTAAAAAATCATTATTCTCAAGTAAAAAAACCATTGAAACATCAGCACTTCATAATTAATGTATTTCTCTAGAAAAAAAAACGCTATATTGTATTAATTGACAATAACTATAATTGAAAAACATAGATTACCAGTTTTAAAATTTAGACCCTAAAAATATAATTATTTTTAATTCCAAACAGAATTCTTACATTTCATAACCAAAGTAAAAACATAAAAAATAAAAAATTACAAACAAAATAGCAACGACAAGGCTTATAATAAAAATGTTACACCTCTAAGTAAGTGTGTTATAAACACAAATGAAGTTAATTAAAAAAGCACACACATAATAAAGCACATTTTATTCACGTTGTACTCATAACGTAGTCATTACCCTGAAAAGTGTGCACGTAATTATGGCGTAACGAGAACATAAATATGTCAACGCTAATACAGTCCCAGGTGCATCGTACGTCTGATCATACGCGATACGAAAACAGATATACAGCTTGTTAATATACAGCTTTAAAATACTGACCAGCTTTAAACTAAAATCAACGTTCAACTTACCATCTATAACTGACCGTTTGATTTGAATCTTGTTCGTTGGCACATAGACATATTTTATGGATTGACGAATTTCATAACAATTATTTTTGTACAGTCAAAAAATATGGGATGTCATTTAAAAAAAAGCTAAATATATAGTTTGGTACCAAAATGTAGATATATTCATATATTTTATTGGAGACATTCTGTATTAACATCTAATACCAATATATCAAATGTCCTCTTATCAATTTATAGTCCCTGTATCGAAACTTGTTCAGCTCCCAAGTGCATCTTGAGCAAGTTTGATAATAAATTAAAACGTTATATTTACTGCCAAATGTTCTGTACTATAGCATTTACCCAGATACTGACAATGGAAATTAGTTTTCTGTTCAGCTTATTGAATTCCAAGATGTAAAAGTCTAAAATTAATTTAACACGACGCTCTACAAATTAAATTCTCATAAATAAAATAATATAATAAGTTAGAAATTTATTCTCGTTGCAACCAGATAAACAAACGAATACTTACTACAAAATATAATAGTTGCCATAATTAAGGTTTTACGCGAAGATACCCAGGAAGCGGTAACAGGATCCTAGCTAAGGTGAGCTAGTTAGCTGAAAATAAACATCAGAACATTAGTTTCCTTCACAAACACGAGCAAATTTTGAAGCCATCTCAAATTAATCTAACGCCTAACACACTAATGTAGGATGACCATTCTTCATTAGTACAAAGGAAGTCGCCTTTTGTCTCGCGGCCATTCATTTGTGATTGTTCACTACACCCAAACTCCGCGGTGTTATTCTGAAGAACTGCTCCGTTGTTTTGGTAACTGTTTGCGTATATTCAATAAAAGTTAATAAACAATAATGACATATCGCAAAAATAGAAAACTTTTGTTTCCAACCGTAGAAATTAAAATGTATTTAAATTTCCTAAAGTATACCTGAAAAGTTAGAAGAAAACTATTTAGCTTTGAATGCACATTCGATTACAGGTTATAGGAAGCTCACTCTGTAATCAATGCGGTCATAAAAATAGAAAATAATATACACATTGCACAGAATTACAATAAAAATATGGATTCTTTTCATTTGATAATATCAAACAGTTCACCCCACAGTTCATTTAACAGAATCACTATTAAAAACAAACAAAAACAATCCTAATTAAATAAGCATAAATTCAGAATAGGTCTGTTGTCGGGACTTGATCCCTGTCAAGAAATCTACAACACAACCTGACTGTGTGTCACGACAACAATGAAATGATTTATAACAATTGAGATTCGATTTGCATTAGGACGAGAGCTGCCGGACCAACTGGCAACTATGTAGAACTCGGTTAAGTAATGATCCGATCGACAAAGGCCTTTTCTTATAATACCATAAGTTAGGTTACGTATTCCTTCTTATATATGCATAATTATTTAATGCTTCCTACATATATGGTTTACTGTTGTTGTAACTATATTTGGTCCTAATTATGCAATATATGAAATCATAATAATAAACACTTATTGATCACCACAATGTTTTAACAACACATCTCAGAGTCCTGTTTATACGAACAGAAAACTTGTTTTATCTTGTAAAGAGTAAACACAAAAATTATAACATTTTTAAAAGTCAAAGAGGAGAATCAAAACCGGATATTTTTTGTCCGGACGGCTGTAATCCGACATCAAGTGCTCTGGGCTGACGTTTGTGTCAAGGATTATTCGGCTGATAAGCGCTGACGCGGTAAAATTGTGCAAATGTACGACAAGTCACTGTTTTTGATTTCAACTGAAAGACGGTTTTGTTTGAATGAGACGATACGGTAATAATAATGATCTTAAGTAGTCAGTCTATTAAGTGAAGAGTTAAGTAAACAAGATACAAAATTTATAATATTATGTCTCTATTGGTGTTAATTAAAGTAAGTAAACAAACAAAATATAAGAAGATAGCTAAACACAGTAAAATAAAGACACAAAACAAAGATCTAGTATCCAAACATCTTCAATTAGACTCAAAAGGCTAACCTATTTCTAGATAAGTGACAAAACAAACTTCCCACACCGGCACACTGGCTCAAACCGCCTTAAACTGGTTTACGCCTGGTGAGAACCGGTTCAAGCTGGCTTAGCCCGATTTACATAAACTTCTAGTCTTAGATTTTCAGTAATTGCACTGAATCTGTTTTTCCAACATAATAAACTATTATGGTGTATGTTAAATAACTTTTCTTATTTCAATTTAGTTGTAAATTATACAAGTATGCGAAATTCGACTTTCTAAGTTGAGTAAATGTCGTTGCAATTTGTGTATTTTTAACACATCTTGTATTACTTTTATCTCCCCTTTTTTTATAAAAATATTTAATTATATATTCGTCGGAATTTACTTTTAGTTTAAATACTTAAACTAAATACATTATGTACGTATGCCCAGTAAATATTAAAAGTTATAGTACATTGTATTTAAGTTTTCACATTGTTTGGTGACTAATATTTCATAGTTGTCAAAAAATCCAGCTTATTTTTAAGTTGATACAATAATTTCATTATAGTTAAATTATATTTGAATGTAACCAAGCAAAAATATACATTAAAAAAATAAAAGAACAATTACCAGCTACCCTTTTAGCGGAATGTCACTACGGCTGTAGAATCGCAAATGTCCCAAATGTAATCGTAAAGACTCCACGGTTAATGCAGCGTGGTGTGTTAGGTGTTTTGGATCGCTGCACTGCTCGTGCAGTATATGAGGTAACAGTCATGAATTTAATATGCTCTTATTAGACAAAGATACGTTTGTACAGATTATTCATTTGGATTTTCATAATTAATTTGAGAGTGTCATGTTACAGTATATATTTCGATTTTATTACAATTTGGTCAACATTTATATACACAAATTAGATACATTTTTTAACATAAACAAAAATAAGTATATTATAATATATGTCTGTTACTCTGATACGAGACCACTTATTATCTCACACGACATGGCATAGAAAAGTTATGTTAAACATAAAGTAGAACACAATACAATATATACGCACAAAGGTTGTCACATTAAACGATGAGTGGAAACGCGTGAACCGCAAAGCAAACACGGGGGAACAAAGTTTGCGAACTGGATTGCACCGGATTACGGCAGTCTCCGGCGGCTGAAACCGGTTAGAGGCAGTTAGAGGCAGTTAGTCAGGTGTGATCTCAGTCGCGTTTACTATTGGTATTATCGCGAAATTGTGGTGTAGGTGTTAGTAGTTGTTAGATGTTAATCTGCGGCTTTTGTAAACCGCGTAGTTTGTGATGCGGTTGCTCTTATTACGAAATTTAATTTGGCAAAATTAGCTTCTAAATTAACTATATTTTTTAATTATTTTTTTTTTAACATTACAGGAGTTTCTTCATCGGTGATATAAATACTGTTAGTATTAAACGCTATGGAAACTTTAATTCAAAAAGGAAATTCATTTCAAAATTTCTCGATACCAGTTATCAACAAAAACAAATAGCCCACTTTCATATAATGTAACACTATCGCTGAGTACATATCATAACTAAAACGTATAATAATGACAATAAACATTAAAACAAACGTCACTGTCATATAACACTGCATCACCCTCAACGTGGCAGATTATCGTGTATTTACTGCAAATTAACCCAACAATTGACGACCAATTGATCGTCTAATGTGTATGACCATTATATTAAATCAAATAGGCCTCAATGGTACTATACCTGTACAAAGACCTATTGATTTAAGAGCATACGCGTCTGGATTGCCTGTATCCGGTTACCTATATTGATGATTTGAACGGCACTAATATTCGGGATTTACTATGATGTATGTGTTGAAAATAAATTTACTAAAAGTCTCCAACACACTGAAATTACAACTAGCTTCATGTCAGGTCAGCGTGGTCTCTACGTAGGCTAAAAATAAAAAGTATAAACTTTGTAGTGGCTAAACTAAATTTAATTTACTAAAATTCGCTGTCTCTGTAATGTAGCATCAGCGATAAATTCTAAACAATTTATTACCTTCCGGAACAACACCCCAAATTTCCACGTGGAAGTACCATTTTTCTTCTAAACTACTAATTGATTATCCGTAATTCAGCTACAAATTGCCGAGCTATATCTCAAGGCGACAACGGCCTATCAATAAGCCTAAACCTTGCCAATGGCCGGGCGTAAATTAAGACACTCGATTTACGAGCATTGCTACTGCAGCTCTAAGATGTTCACTGTCACTATGGATTGAGTGTTACACGGAAACATTAATTGAGAACTACACACACACATATTAATAGCTAGTCTGATAAACAGTTTTAGACGTAGCTCTGTATATATTACAACTGCCGGACTTGAACACAATTAAAAACTTACTCTGTTGCCACTTACACGAATATGTAAATTTAATAGCATAAAAAATGGTAATAAAAGAATATCTTCAAATTCGAATGATATAATTCATTTTTGAATTATGGAATTCATGAAAACAATTTCGTGTTAAACTTTTTGTTGTGTCTCTCCCGACTAAATATATTAGCGACAGTGATGTAACCTCTCATTCAAATGTTCAGCGGAGTGAGATCTCGTGCTTGACAGTGTCGGATCAAATAATCGAGTTGTAACAAAATAAACGAAAACATGAAACTATAAACGAAAGTAATGAACCAAAAAGATACAAACCGTCGCAATTTTAAATGCTAAGTAAATACGATTAAACACGATACAAAATTGTATAAAGTTAGCAGTATATCCATTCCAACGAAAACTGTTAAAGAAACTGAAAGCTTGTAGCGGCGTAGCCTTATATCACAAGTCAGGTTGTCTTTCGATTGGGCCATAACATAAACATGACGGTACGCTATTAAAAGTTGGACTCGTTTTGTGAGCCGAAATATTATACTACCTTCCTTCTATCTGGTATCGGACTCAGGGCTGCCAACTATATACAATTTGCATTTTTATTTTATTTTATTACAGCGTTCGAAAATTCGGTTTGTTCCGTTTTTAAAGTTGTAGAATGTTTACGATTTTGTTATCCAAGTTAGGTTATCTAATGTTGTTCTCTGTTTGGAGATTTAAATTCGTATTTGTAACACTAATATGGCCGATATAAAGATTCCACGCTTTTATACAATTTCTGCTTGTTTGGATTTTTTAAAATGTTTTTGTATGTAATGTAATGTTCGAAACGAATACGCAACGTATTAGCAACATAAGCAGTATATTCAGAGATTACTTCAACTATGACTGGACCATTCGGAGTATTTTACAGTATTTTTCAACTTTACATCTACTGTGTTAAACATTCTTAAACACCGTTATCTTAAAGTGTCGCCGAATCTTATTTTTTAATCATTAGGTAAACAGTATTTTAAGTTATATTAAGAGTGGGCAGCCCTAGCCAGCAGATGGAGTCCGGTGGAGTCTGTCTCATAAACATGGCTTGTATCAGCGCGTAATCTGGCGGATTTGTCGATCAGACCCGCTATCCAGTGGCCAGATTTGTACGGGGCTTTACCGACGCGCATACGTTTTGCTTTTCTTGCTAGCTATTTATTGGTCTGTCCTCCCAGGTGGAAACTTACAGCTATGATTGAGGATTACGGATTTCTAGTTATTGACGACGTTCGTTCCATACATTTAGTAATTATCTTCACTATTTTAAAAATCTTATATCTATATAAATGTTATTTCTACGTCAAAATGAACCGATCATATTTTTTAACACTTTAAATATTTTAGAAATACCCAATTTATTGAGAATGAAAAACATTTTCGTTAATATTATTTAAAATTAGATTATTAACAAACATGCGTCAAATCTAATAATCTTTATGCTAATGTTAAAATAATAAAATAATAAATAGAAATATACATACAAATGATAACAGAACAACTACAACGAAACTCAGTCCCTACCTTTTATATAGGACACAGAAACAGACCCACATCTAAATGCAAATGGTTGATTACCTGTGCTACAGCACGCCCGTGAACAATATTTGTACCGGCCGGATATATTTAAGATATTTTATTTTGTTTAGATACAAAAGGCCTCGCCGGATATAGACCAGTTCACACTTGGATACCTTACTATTGTTATTTGTTTAAGGCATTTTATTATTCGTCATTACTAAAAGAGGTTTATACAAATTTAAAACAATGATAAAATATTCTTGCAAATAAACTGAAAGCCAACTAAATGGAAATTTTATACGAATAATTGTATAATGTAATAAAAATCAATTAAGCATCTATGTGTGTACTGTTCTCGGATCTGACACGACAGTAAACATGGCGTCTCATAGCCACTATCTCGATGAGGGTAGTTTTAAAACCATTGCTAATGATTATGAGCTGATAGTGTAATGGGACCCATGACCGGTATGTAGGTAACTTTATGGTTAACAAGGTAACATATTACTAACATTGTTTTTACCACATTATACTATTTTATAGAAAAATATCATGACATAAATTAAATAATATAGTTTTACTACTTTTTGTAAATTAAATATTGATAATGATCAATATCTCTTAGCATTTGAAAATCATTTATTACACATCTACATTTACTTATAAATTTTCTAAGCATGTATACGAGTATAACTTATTCACAAAAAAAATAATATTTTTCGAACTGATTGATGAATCCGTTAAAAAAACGTAATATATTATTTATGTAGAACCTCGAACTCTTACAAATTTAACTGGTTCTATTTGATTGACTTTGAAAAGATGCTTCAATAAGTTTCAGAGATGTTACCGTTCACTAATATAAAGAAATAAATAATATTTTTTTGGTTTTACCAAGCCATGATCGACCTTTGATAAAACTGACTACTTAGCCTTCACTGACGCGAAATTTTTCTCAAGGTCCATATTTATATGAATGTAATTTTTATTACTTTTTTCCATAAGTACTGAAGTGGAAAACATCATCAGAAATTCATTTCAATTTAAATCCACTTGAGATCACAAAATAATTTAATTTTAGCGAAACTTAATTTTCAGACAATTATTATATGACATACATAAAAAACCAAAAAAATTCTACATAATAAAATATTAATTGAGTTTCCGATGGTTACCCAATAAGACTTCTAAACATCACAAATAAAAAAATATCCCTTTTTTTAAATAATCATGGTCGTACAAATACATACTTCATTAATAATATATTTTAATGAGTAAATTTAAAGAAATCAATCAAAAATTTTTAAGTATATTGGAAACTAAATAATAATCTCATTTCTAGGTTCTTTTTAATTTTAAAAAGGCTAAATGCGAATCTATAGTGAAATATTAGAAAAAAATCACCTCAAAGAAACCAGATACACAATTAAAAGCTACACACTAAAAAAATAAAGAAAAAAGGAACGACGTTTACATTAACCGGTAAATGTTGTAAGATTATCATGGAATAAGACTGGGAACAGTAAATAATATTTTAAATTAATGCTAATGGGCTTGGTTTACCTAAACGTTGGGTAGACGGCATAACTCACGAGTGACACCCTTATTAATATATGAATTTATCTCAACAGTATACGTTATTTATTGTGATTACAGATAAAATTATAGCTGACACAATAACATAAAGAAATAAAAAATATGTATTAAATATTATAAGACATTACCCGCTATTAGACATAGCTTTAAATATATGTATGTAGATTGAGAAAGTTTGTTTGTTAGGCAGTAATATTTTATATTCACAGAAAATGTAACGCTAAATTAAATAAAATGTAAACGAAGATCGCACACAAGAAATAATGTTGAAGTGTAATTTAAAAAATGTTGCTTGTCTTAATTTTTTCTGCGTAGTATGTCACGTGTGATGTAATCTGTCTTATTTCCAACGTGTTCATATTGACTCATCATTTTAAAGTTCTAAGACTTTGATGTTCATATATTATTAAAAATCGTGGGACTAAAAACGCTTGTAAAATGAGAAGAAACGTTTTTCGTCAGTTCGAAATGCCGTTGGGTGACACCCCTAACATAAACAGTGTGTGAATAAATCGAAGATATCAATAACATTCTAAAGTGGCACAACCCTAACTTGAATCATTTGACCAAGTTATCGGTCGGCCGTTTATCACTGGGACGTCACATTTAATAATAATTAATGATAATTGCCTTCCAGCTTACGACAAAGCCGATCGGCCGATTCACCAACTTACTTTAGTTTAACTTGCTATTTGAGAAGTGTATCTTGTAGTTGTGAGGAACAGAGAAACTGTGAAGTCGACTTGATATTAAAATATTCTATTCTTTCTTAAAACCTGGCAGTTCACGAATATAGTTTTATTCATCTATACGTATCGTGTCCTAGGTCAATCAATCAACGGTCAGTTCAATAATTATTGACAGTCAAATTAATAAAATTTAAATTAAATTAAAAATCAATTAACTTAAATTGACTTAATTTCAGTTTATTTGTTCATATATACAGATTTCACATTTTTGTTCATAAATTACAAAAACCTAACACATTTTTTTCATATCAACGTCCACTCCATTCCATCCCAAAACACATAACAGAATTCTTAATCACTTACCAATGGTAAACGACAGTAAACAATATGAGAAGTCCAACTTCAACTATAATTCAAGTTAACTCCAACGCAAACTGCATTGTTTAACAACCAATTTTAACTAAGACACACGGCGGCATTATTGAAATGTACTGTTTGAATAGCTCCTGATACAGAAATGTGTTATATTTGAACGAATACCAAACACATTGTTCTATATACAATACGTCTATACAAATTCTCTAATCATTTTTCTTTACAAATATCAATTCATATTCTATTTTGCGAATATGTTTTTCTTGGTACACTATGTAATCTCTAATATTAATAAATAGCTTTACTGTATAGTAATTCATCATATTATAGTCAACTAAGCTACCCAGCCTTCGCATGGTTACAGTTAACTGTAGAAAATATTTTCTTTATGTTTTTAAATTAGTAATGTTATGTGAGTATTCGCATTTACTTACTATGTGTTTATGTTTCGTTAATATAAAAAACATAACATATTTAACTTACTCGTTTAATAAAATTAAATAATGAATTAAGATTTCCATGAACATTTTTTTTTTCGCTAAATTAAATAGAGTATTTGTCAGAAAAAGGTGTTTTACGTCTAATTTGTTTTTGACTTTTCAGTTGTAGCTAAAAATTATAGCCACAAATTTATTCATTGTCATCATCATTAGCCTATCAGAGCCCACACAGCTGAGCAAAGGCCTCTTCTCACATGGAGAAGGTCACAGTATTAATCACCACTCAAGGCTGATTGGCGAATTAAAACTTATAATTTGAAATTATTTATCTAGGTGTCCTCACGATGTTTTCCTTCACCGCCTCTCAGTTGTGTATAAATACTCTTTAAATAAAATTTGGGAAAATTTCACATTAGTATTTGCCAGGTTTCAAAACACGCCCTCATGCACGAGACCGCCTCTCGCCTCTCGCCGTAACATCAGGCTACCATGACTAATTTATGTATCGTCCAAACTAAAATTTTATTCAAAATTTCAGACATGCAAATGAAGATATACGATTTAGAATTGACTTGTGCGCATAGAGATACATTTCAAGATTGGTAAAAGCTTAAAATACAACGTGAAATCAATACAGTTCATCATGAAATCATTCACTTGTTTTTTTACCCAGCTCTATCTCCCAGTCTCTATTATTTGATTCAATGTATTGCGAATTAAAGTCATAATATCATAGTTTTAAAGGCTTGCTTAAATCTCAAATCATCTAAGTTCAATTTATCTCAGCGTCCCAAATGAAGTCAGCCGAGATTCTCAATCTAGCAAATTAAATGCTATAACACAAGTTCACAATCAGTTCAATATAAACATTGTTCACCTTCATCAGTCCGATAGGAACAAGGTGTGGCGAAGTTTGCACATCCACTCAAATTTGTTCGCAACTCCCCACCTAATGGGACGTAAGAACGGCGAGGTCCAAGCATAAAAAATAGATGTGGCACCTGCTATACACATTGCAGAGCACTTAATGAATAATCTAAAAATAATATAATATGATTTTTCATATTGTTATAAAGTTAAAAACGTAAACAAAGTTCCAGTGTCCTTACTGTGTCACATTATCAGAGATCTCTTTGTTTCTCATCTCAAACTACATATTAAATGCCTGTTCTTGATAACAGTTACACGAAACACGATGACACGGAATACAAAATAAAATAATATGAGATGTTTTACTTGGAAAATATATAAATTTGATTGAACGGGTCGCATTTGTTGGTATAAAATTCATTTAATATACATACGTGGGTGTTGAAGTATAGATAAAACGTTTTTGTCGCTTCCAGCAATTTTATATCTGTGTTTAATTTGTATTTTGGTCCTTTTATTATGAGATCAATGACATTTAGATATAATCCTTTTGTATTGAGATGTATAAATGAGTTTAGAGTTGTTCTCAGCTCCCATCTGATAACATCTAACCCTTTGCTTCGACGAGATTCCAATTTCTTACTTTGGAAGTTGTATATTGAACGCGTATTATCAGTAAATAAAAGTTCCGGTTAAATCTACTTCTAAATTATAACTGACTAACTCTCTAATCTCTTAAAGTTTGGTTTTTATTTATAACAATCTCTATAAAACAAATGACACAGACATAACAATTCTAACGTTTTTTTCTTTTATTCTTAATAATCCTTCGAAGCCTTATAATGTTTTCAGTGAATTTAACATTCAATTTATATACAAAAAGTTAACAAATACAGTGTGTTTTAGGATCCAAACGACTTCGTTGTTTAATTATACTCAAATTAGTGTAGCGAATTAGCGCGAACGTGTACGCATTGGATACAATGTAGTTATGTTGATTTTGTATTTTCAACTCTAATCATTAGTAACTAAAGTCAAAAATCATTCGCGTGTTAACTTCGTTTATCCAAGACGTTCGTGCTGCCTTACAAATTGGCCACATTAATACAGGGAGTTCAATATGGGTCCTTGATGAATACAGTGAAATTTGACGGAACACATTCTATTACGTGCAAATGGTATTTAAAAAAGTTATCTGCTACTTAAATTAAATCTAAATAAAAAAATAAGACCACAAAATCATTGATACGGACAGAATTTGAACTTGTCATTTCCACTACTCACTACTCACAGTCGGAGTATCATGTTCCGAGGTAATTTAGACATTTTATACACTTCATCAATCGGCACAGAAATGCCATATATATAGTAAGTTTTACACAAAAAAATTAATTAATTTCTTCTATAATGAGATCTAAGATTTTCGCTAGTCATTAAAATAAAACTAATATTTTTTCGGATTCACAACATCTCTTCTGCCCGTGATCACGATTGCTGTAAAGTAACCGAAACGTCGGGATTATGTAGTTTTAAAGTAATAAAAAATCTTTAAAGTTTTAATTCCTTCTATCTTTGCAGCATACTAAACACATTATAGAAATGCTAAAAGAAAATTGAATTTATGTACCGAATTGAGGATCGATTGCAGTATTAATTTAAACCAGTCTTAAATCAAATGTATATTATACTTAGTTTTTAGTTGTATGTCTTATAATTTAATTCATTTTATTTACAATTAAATTTCTATATATTTAATTTGTAAAAAGAAAAGGTTGGTTTTAATATAAGTTGTAACTCTGTAGATTTTATTGAGTAACATGGACCCGTCTGCGAACGGATTCCGATGTCGAATGTAACGAGCGATGTCGAATGTTCGTCTCGTCTTGGGATTGTTGTGGGGTGATCAACTATCGGGTCGCCAGTAAAAATTAAATCAACTCACGTATTAAGGCAAAAAACTTCACGTTGTGATAAGAATGTTACACCAATCAATTATTTTAACAATTTGATCACAATCTAACCTTAAACAAAAAAATATCACTCACTCTAAATGTTATATTTGAGTTAAGTAAATTAAATCATTTAATTAATTAATTCACAGTAAAATGTAAGACAATATATCCGTTGGTTTGTCAACCCTGACATCAATGAAGTACTGATAGAAGTTTAATTTGTCTTGACAGAGTGCGGAATGTTAATTACGAGTGATCTCCGCTAATCCGACATTTGTTAGGTCGGAGCGGCGGCAATTAAAGGTAACCTGATCGAGTTACAACCAAAAAACTACAAAAAGTATTTAATTAAAAGACCATTACACTGTTTTACGTTAT
>DVQP01000249.1:0-27126 GCA_018231745.1 Danaus eresimus
TGCATTTTTGACATTGAGAAGTGGTACTTCAAAGTGAAGATTAAACTCTGTTGTCTCTTGCTATTTAAAAAAAATATATGTTTCCAAACAGCAAAGTATCATTCAAAATGTACTGAATATTTTTAAATTTACTCTATGTTACGAAAAATATAAAAATGATTAAAATATTTCACACAATAATAAATAGACACCGATTGGTATTATTTCATTTACAGATTATCTTGTAATGAATTCGTTGGTTGCAGTTAAATTTTATCTGATTTTGTAGGTTCGTTGGAGATTATCGGCAGAGTTTAAAAGGTGTTATAGTGTCGAACAAAACTACTCCGAAATAGAACAAGAAAAGATTTTAGAAGTTCTAAATGAAGACCAGTCGGGGTTGGCTAGGTATTATAACCTCTAAAAGAAATTAATGCATTTGTTAAGATGGATAAATATATCTATATTATAAATAAAAATTAAAATTCAATGTAAAAAAATAGTAGACTACAGAAAATGAAAATTATTTTTAATTAGGTATGACATAACCAAAGCCAGAGCAAAGAATGTGGCTGAATGGGTGAAAAAAAATGGCCCAATAAAAGCATTAGGAGATATTGAATGTGTAGATGGATTCACAGAGAGGAACACTAAGAAATTATTTAAAAGTATATTAGAGGATAAACCAAAAACTCAGAATTTAAGTAAAAAAATTAGAGGACAGATATTACAACCTAATTTAAGTGAAAGTGTTAGACAGGTATGATGGAATATAATTTAAAAAATTAATCTTATTATTTCTGAATACATATTAACAATATATATGTGTGTCTTGAAATTATTAATTTGTAAACTTTAATAACAGAGTATATCTCATGTAAGTGCATGATAAAAATCAATTAATTAATTATATAATTTCAGTGTTGTCAGTCTGTGCTGGCTGTATACATAACAGCGAGTTCAGTCTCTTGGGCGTTTATTAATAGAAGTAACTATGAATTACAACAATGGGTCTATCATGGCATTGACTATCCCGAAGGGAAGAAAATGCAGATCACTGACATATTAGACATTGTAAGTTATAAAATAAAATACTTATATTTAATATACTGTAATATCCATTATTCTACATGAATGAATCTATAGATCTTTATTATTTTTGCAATTAGTTTATTAAGGGATTATGTTTACTTTATCTAAGGCATGGAAGATAACAAATATATTGCCTCTAGCCGACATATATGTAGCTAAGGCTGAAGCTACCACATTAAGGGCAAGTGGCAATGATCCTGGTAATGCAAAAGTGTTAGCGGTCAATCTGCAGAAAGCCCAACTGGTTGCTATGATTGTGGCATTGATTAATGCTAGACATTTAGATGGGTATGTTTTATAGCTTATACAATTTTTGTTCATACAGATCTTTTTTAATAAAATTATTATTTTCGATCAGGAATTTTCTATAAAAGTCTATGAGAGTAGTCTATTAATATATGATTGTAATAAGAAAATAAATAAATACAAAAAAGTAGCTCCATTAATAATATTGTATTATATACATTCTAGAAGCAATTGGACTGTAATATTCACACTTTAATGTTAGAATCAGAACATAAAATTTTTGTCTTGATATAGGTGAATGTATTTCAAATCATGTTTGATTATTATTTTTCTCTTTAGAAATGTGTCCGAAGATGAAACAAAGATTAATCAAAAAGTTTACTTTCTCAGACCTACATTACCATTTAGGTAAGTAAGACTTTCAAAAATGTTTAATTTAGCTCTAAAAATTCTGTTCTAATTTAAATGTATTTTTCTCATTTAAAAAACAATGCATAAATTTATATCTAAAAATAAAAGAAATATTTGCAAACTGAAAAGGGCTTTTTAAGGCTATGTATACTATATACAACAAAAATGATTTTAAGTCATTTACTGATACTCACAGTGTTGTCAAAATGATATAAATATATAAAACAAATTAAAGAATAATTATCCTTTTGGTAAATTACAAAAATAATATGCAAGAAGTATAAAACGATTTGTAATCTGTACTTAACGGCTCTGATTTATACACAACTCTATTTTAGTATGATTCAATAGAATTGCTAATAAGTTAGTTGTGATTTTTAATTTTAAAAATCATGTGCACGAATGTTTGCAAACATTTACACAAAGTTTAATGACGTTTTAAGTTGAACTAGAACACCCTTAATTCTAAAATTGTATTATTGTGTTAATTTCCAAGAAAAACCAGTCCTTACTGCTATAAGATGTTGATAAATTATGTAGATTTTTTAGTTACTAATACATTTTAGCAGAGATATGTAAAAATAAAGACATACACACTTTAAGAACAGATTCAATTATACATAAAGGTTGTTTATCTAATATAATTTTATGGAAACAATAAAATTGTATGTATGTATATGTCATAATGAAACATCTCATTACAGGCTATACGGGACACTAGTGGGCAATGAACGTGTGTCAACAGAACAGACTATAGAAAATTTACTCGAAGAAATTTCTAGAAATGAAGCAAAGAATCAAGTGAAAGTTCCAGAACACCTGTGCACCATGTTCCGACACCAGAAAGATCTCCAAAAAGATATGCTGGGACATTGTCTTCTTATGGCTCTGACCTTCATGGATATATGTGTGTACAGAAATAGTGAGAGCATAAATAAACTGTTGAAACGTAGCGAATAGAAAGCAGACAATAAAATATACATGATGTTGATTGTTTTATTGCTATTTAAATTATTTTCTTGATAAGATATATGTATATATGGATATAAAATCATATATAGAGTATATTCAAAGGTATATAAAATCCAAATTGTTTTTCACCTCGTTTACGCCGGTCATTCGGCCAAAATACATGAAATCCTATTTTTTTTTCAATCGATTTCTATACTTAACGTATAGATGTCGCTAGTAAGTTATCTTACAAGTCTTGACAAGTAGTTGCACGAATGAAAGTATTTAGTGTGTTTAAATAAAATATGCTTTATCCTTATTGTGATTAATGATGTTTTAATACAACACTTTGTTCTTTCGGTTTTCTTCGTAACAGTAACTGATATAATAAATTTTTGCTCGTCGACCGATTCCTATTAGTTTCAAATGCTCCATTTTTTACAAGTATATCGGTATATAAGGATTTTACTATGTATGTGTAAAATATAATATTAATTGAAATTTATAATTTAAAATTTGTTTATCGGAAAATAAAGACAAATAAGTTAATCGTAATTGCTAAGTCATAGTAAGTGACTGATTATTATAAGAAACGAGGTAGTTTCAAAAGTAAGATTTACCTTATAAAGTTGTTTTATCCATCTTATAACTTTATTTAAGAATCGCTCACAATTTCATTTTAAGTTAGGATGTACAGCTATTTGGCTGTGTTAAGGAATTGGTGACGTTGATTTTCTTTTATACGGGGAAGTAAATAAAACTGCCTTATTTTGCTTCAGTTGGACTAAAAAGTGTTTATTTGATAAAATACAACGAGCTTACTTTTTACAACATTTTACTTCTATTAATGACAAAAAAAAAAACAAACAAAACCCTTAATACAATAATAATATACATAAATACGATGGTATCAACTTCAAACGGATAATACGTAACTAACATAAATGCAAATCTAGGCAAGATAGTTAATTTCAATAAAAAATATATCTTAATCAGAAAATAATGTAATTATAAAATAACTATTATAATAAAAATAATAATAATTACACCGAGAAGATCTAATTCAAAATTCTCTTAAGATCACAAATACACTTTTGATCTAACCAAAGTCGAATTTTGTATTTAATACTGATATCATTTTGGAAGAACTAGAAAAAATATTTACAATTTATTTTTTAATTTTTTTTTCCTTAATATGCCAACGTTTAATTTTTATCGCCCGGATGTTTGTGACCATATCGCAACCAACTGTTTAATAAACGAACACATGGACAAATAAAAACTTAATCTGATTTCAACTGTCGTGTAAAAAGTTAGATCTTGTATTCTGGGATTGTCTAAAATCAATTGTATATATTCTATTTCGGCGGTATTGTATGTAAGAAAATATACTCTATTGTAACATGTGGTCGGGGTTGTAGAGGCGCTATCCTCAGGCTTTGCCTGCTCCAGGTGCCGAGAGCCGTCAAACCTTGCATTGCGCGGGTTCCTATTTGGTAATGTTTCAGTGTATGAAGCACGAAGAACATATTGTCAAGAAACTATTTACGTCTGACTTCGTTGTGATGATAGCAGGCCACGAGCTAAAACCAAGCTTTGATAATCTCGGCTTGATGAATAACATAAATGGTATAAAATGATATATATTTATAAAGTACATGGAAGACGAGAGAGAATTCTCAGCGCGTATCGCCGTACGGGATCGCACCTCGCCAACCCCGGTGGATACATCTGTAGAAACCTAACAACATTGTAAAATTACCAGTCTATTGTTTAATATTACAATAAATATGTACAAGTCATAATATAACAGCACCCATTTCACTGAAACCATATATCGGCGAAGCCGCGCCGCCCATTACGCTCCTTATAAAAAAAATCTGTAATATATCACTGCTTTATTGTATAAAAATGTATTGTATATTTTGTAAAATCTGTATATCTATTGTACTATCCGGTATAAGTAAACATTTGTAGTAAATAAGTATTGTAGCAAAAATAAGCTAAATAGGCGGCGCAACTTTGTTGAGTCTAATAAAATCTGTTAAAAGAACTCAATCCAGACTACAAGATCATATATCTAATATGTTTTACTTTTTTTATAAAAAATTCAACAACTCTTATTTTATCGTGGAACTGTTTCAACAAGTCTCTATTGTGATAGAAATTAATTATTTGTTAATAATATTTGTGACAGCGGTCGGCGAGTGTGGCAGTGTAGCTCGGTGATCGTACCCGATCGAAAATAATAAGCCGTCCGTGTTGGCTACCAATTATTTGCAAACCTACTGTACAATCACAAAAAAAAAACTATTTTAAAATATAACATACAATATAACTGAAATAAAAGTGTATTGCACTAAACCGCAGTCACTGCGACAATTCGAATGATTGCGAGTAACGGTCGAACCGAAAAGTGTCGCAAAACAGTAGAAAGATCTAAAAAATTCATAAAACTACTTTAAAAATGGAAGACGATTAAAATAATTCGTAGCCAACTTTCAAAAAATACAATCCGTTTTACATCACTACGCGTGGTTGGTTCGATATTATTATAAATAGATAATTTAAATTACATTCGATTTAAGGGTTACCATATAATTGTGCATGGAAAAATACGCACCCACGATACTCAATGATTGTGTGATAATATTATGTTCGAAAAAGTCATGTTTTCTCCGTTACAGTTGGTCAAAATGAATAAACTCTGTGGGTTTTGTTCTGTCATACTTCATGCACAATGTTTATAATTATATTATAATATAGAACATAGAAATTGATCGATTTTTTATTATTAATTTTTTTCATTTGAATTTCATGAATACTGACAAAAAATAAAAAAAGAATTTACGCCATCTTTGATATATTCTGTAATCGATCAATTTCCTTTTGACTGCATTTTGTATTTACAGGTGCAATATAGCTTTTCTTATTACATTTGAATATTCCGATCGTATCGCAGCCATTACACAATAAATTTTAAAAATTAAATGCTATAATATAAACAGTTTGGAAACACATTCTTATTTAATATTTGCCAAATCTTATTAATTAGGTATTCAATGCCTGAGATCACTAATAAATGCATTTTAGTACAAAGGAATCGGAACTAGCTGACTACCACAATTTATCTACGGAAAATAATATTTAACATTATAATAAGCCAAAGAGTGTTTTATTCTACATATATTATGAAAGATTCCGCATCAGCATCGTGATTATTTTTAAATGTATTTTTCCCAAAAGCGCTGGTGGTCACCCGGCGAGACATCGCAACTATTGCGTTCCAAATCTATCAACTAAATTATTTCCGTAGCCACGCACTGGCCAAGCACTTCTATTATTGTATTACATACAATTGACGCTCTCTCAATAATATTATAAGTATTTATGCAAAGTATATAATCCACAATGCAATCTTATTCTCTCCTTTTAATTGTTAACAACTTAAAATAGGTATAGATATATAATTGGGAGCACTCGACTATATTAAAAACTGCTCGGTCTGCAGAAATATTCATAATATTAGGTTTATAAAGCGGAGTATATAAAAGTAAAGGAATTTGATTCCATTTGTTAGAGAAAAGCGCAGCGAGAATCAAAATATAATACATTTGAATCGCCATTATTGAACGGCACAGCATTCAATGTTGGACGATTTATAAATAAATTTTACGTATTAAAGGCTAGGAACATGATACGAACCTAACTAAATGTCAGTGGTATCGGTTGAAGCAAACGATATGCTAATTAAAATAATTGAAAGAACCTGTAATGCCATCGAGCCGGTGACAAAAGATTATCGGACGGCAGACAAATACGAAGCGAAGTCAATGCAGTCTTTGACTGACATCAAACGCTAGTCTTAGTACTGTCCAAACGATATGGTGTTCCGGATCGTTGTGGTGAAACGAGAACTGACTGACACTGAGTCACTGACACTGACTCACTGACAATGACAACTCAAGCCCTCAACAAATAGTATCATAAGAAAAGCAAAACCGTGCTCTCTATTAAGTATTATACAAAAAATAATATATTAGAAGATACATAGAAGATGTAACAAACTAAGACGAGTAACGGTATACAATATAATATACATACACGAGTAATTGAGCAAAACGTAACGGATCAGTGAGCAATACTAACAAAATACATCGGAATATAATCATTAAGAGACACTTTCGTAAAGGATTCCTATTCTGGTTTATCGAGTGGGGTAAATAATTTCAACAATGACCAGTACTCGACTGCAGTACAAACCAGAATAAGGAGGTTGAGCTGATACACTGCCTGTGTAACTGTGATATGTACTTACAATAAACACGCTGAAAAAACATCGCTAAAAACCATTAAAATCAACGTACCCTTTATATTAGAGACAACGGAAAAGTCGAGGAAAATTGACCGCCTAATATTCATATCAATTTTCCACCACTCGCGACGCGTCTCTCATAACTTACAAAGACCTGTTTCTCAAGTTACTTAAGTAAGGTACTTAGCACTTTGCAATACGACACTATAATCTAAGTCTATTCCACAATTACCTTTAATAATATTGTTTGTAATAAATGTATAAAATATCATCTTTAATCTCTGTATACTTAATCACCTTTTAATATTTAAAAATTAAATCCATTTGTATTCGGTATAAAAATGTAATAAGTATAAATTTGAGGTTATTTCTCGGCTATGGCACTGTCTTGTGTTTGTATTCAAACTTACTACGGCCCAAGCGCCACTCCCGACGGCGATAACAGAAATATTTACCTTAAATTGTATAAAAATACTTATAGCTATTATTGTAAGGCTGTTGTATTGTGGTAGGTATAATTAAAAATATATGAGTTTCAATATTAATTACCTGACCGAGACGTCACTTGGTTGTTGTATTCTTTCGGAAACTGAACTTTTACTTGACGCTGATGAAATGGAATGAAAAGTTGTCTGTAGTTTAATGATTTTCATTTCCTCAGAACTTCATTTCGTCGCAGTCAGATAAGAAAATTAAAACTACTCTGAACTGATTCCTAGTCTATTGTATATGTAAACCTCGGGAGTCGGGAGCGGTACATGGGTCCTTAGGAGGATCACATTAAATGCTGTGGAAAATTCTAGTCACGGAAGATAACGGTATTCAATATTCTTCGATAATGATGTTTTTTTTTTGTTTGTAAACCTCCAAAAGTTTGATAGGAAAATTAATCAGAAACATAAGTATATCGGCTTAGTTTGGCAATCATGAAACCAACAAATGAAGACATTAACTGTCTCACGTCGTCTTTATAATATTGCCCATCAGAAGCAAGGCGACGGTAGTCGAACAATCAGCCTTGCAAGCGTCAGTTAGCTGTTACGATAAACTTCATTTATGTTGGCGCCAAAACTGACAAACAGAATTTTTCATATAACTGTCCAATACGTTGATTTTGTGACTTAAAAATATATAATCGTAAAACAAAACTGAAAACACAGTGTTGTAGTAAATAATATAAATGGTATCTGATAGTTGTGACTTCAATGCTCCCACTTGCATGCTATAACACTACTAATACGTAACATCCCTTACGCTGTAGGAAAAGAATCCATTAAAATAATATCATAAAATAAGCTATCATGAAACAGAGATGATAAAACGCCGTTTCCATTCGAATATTCTGATACTGAATGTAGTTTATAGTCGTTGAGACTCGACGAGAGAGTTCTATAACAATACGTTATCAAGCTGATATATTTTATATATCATCTCATTTAAAAATTGCTTTACATAAATGTCATACATAATGAAATAAATGTGATGTTCCGAGTTATCTGTATCTATTGTGGACGCGACAAAAACGAGGCCTCCCTCAGTACCAAAACATTCGAATAAATTATTACAATTCATATATAAATTTATTTCTCTAGGTTTAAGATTATTTCGCGATGAATGGTCGAATTGCTTGGTAATTCGAATGGTAATTTAAGCTAAAATTAATAAAACTTTCTCTGGCATATTCGCTTTCCGTTCCAACATCCAAAATCACTTGCCGTCCTCAGACATGTTACCTAAGTGGTAAAATTCGCTAATCTCACTCAATTTATTATTTATATCATCAAATCAGTCGTACAGGCTGCAGCCGACCGGCGGAGAGCGCAGTCGGTCAAAACAATTTCTAAATTTAGAATACAACACACGTTTCTAACTTTAATTTATAACGAGTCGATTGAGGTTAAAACAAAATTATAATAAAATCAAAAGATAAGTTAGAATCTCACAAAACATTCACTCGACTCCAAAAGGGATTCCACGAACACATTTTAATAGAAAATACGTAATTTTAATGCTAAGTGAGCGAAATAGACGCCTAACCTACCTAGCTATCACAGTCCTTTCTCAGTCTGACCCTCTTCACGTCCATATAAATGCATCTCAAATTGTCATATCGTTGAAAAAACTGGTAACAACCTTATCTAGGCCTTTAATACACTGCAATTGAAATTACATTATTTGGCACCTACACCTTAGCTGATGATTGATAAACGCTATGCTATGTTAAAAGTTTCCATTTAAAATAATATCTTGTATATTGTACTTACTAATAAAAGAAATATGTATTGATGGCAAAAGGTAACCTAAATTTTTGGTTTGTATTTTCATTTATTATCTTTTAATTTAATTTTTCTCGTCGCAGTCAAAATGTTAAGCAAATTCAAATTTTATTAAAAATTTTAAGTTTCTATCATCAATTCATGTTTTCATTACATTACACTTCGTCTGCCAGATTTTATATCCTAACATTCCTAAATAAAGTTAACATAACGTCTAAATATATGTATATATTCATTACAAATAGGCACAACGAGGTACCGAAAGCATTCATCGCGAAATACTGTTGTTAAGTGGTAAAAGAGCAAAATCTTAATTCTTTATATTTCAACGAAGAGTTTTAAATCTAATCTCTGGTTCGATCCGCTCGGATTTCGTCAGATCTGTGTCAGTATCAACAGAAGAATCACCGACAAACCTAACTCTTACGTGGTAACTTAATATTACGGGGCAAAAAACGTTACCTATACTCGCTTTCTGAACGGTAACACAATGAGTGGTGTACGTACTCGTCAACTGTACATTCGCGACGGACCATCGATATATAAATCATTATTTACAGATCGAAGCGTGTTTTACAGCGATCCGACTAACAATAAACTTCGTTAATATGGGTTAGAGTCGTATACTGGTGCTCCTCCTCAGTTGTAGAGCCGCTCGGAGACGTAGAGGTCGTGATGGGCGAGGGCCGCGTGGTGCGAGTGAGGGGCGAGCGGCGCGGGCGGCGCGTGCGGGGCGTGCGGCGGCGCCGGCGGCCACCGCGGCGGCGCGGGTCACTGCGCGGGCAGGCAGGCTACGCCACCACCCACCGCCGGCTTGAACTCACCCGCGCCGCCGGTGGGGAACTGCTGGAACGGCGGCGCGTAGCATTGCGGGAAGTACAGTTCCGGCTTCACCACCGCCGAGGCCGGCGGCAATGGCCGAGGGGTCTTCGCGTCCGCCCGCCGAGCCTTCGCCGCGTGCGGGTTCATGTGGTTGTCGATATGTTTCTTCACCTCGGGTTCGGTGGCGAAGCGGCGCCGGCAGTTCGGCATCGGACAACAGAAGGGTCTGTCGCCTTGGTGAGTCCGCGTGTGCTGATCTAAAATAGCTTTCTGCCTGAAATCTTTCCCACATTGGGTGCATTTGTATGGCTTTTCACCGGTGTGGATGCGAAGATGTTGGTTGAGAATCGTCCTCTGCCTAAAGAACCGTGGGCAATACACACAGCCGTATGGTTTCTCATTTGTGTGAATGCGTAAGTGTTGGGTTAGATGTGATTGCTGCCTGAAACGTTTTCCGCATTCAGGGCATGGATAAGGCCGTGATTCAATATGGATACAGCCGTGTTGCAGCAATGTTGACTTCTGTTTGAATTCCTTTTGACAAATTGGACATCGCACATACAAAGGCATAGCACGTCCCCCTAATACATCCGGCAGTTTTCCACCTTTAAGGTACTGCAATGAAAGGCTAGAACCGAATACGGCATGGTTGAGGCCCTTAGTATCTTTAAAGTAAGCAGGATACTGTGCAGTATCTCCCGGTGAGAAACAAGATCCACGTTGTTCACCATTCTGACCATCTGTGTCGCCATAAGTCGATTGAACTTCTTCCTTGTTCTCATCCGGTGGAAATGGTACATCCTGAGGCCACAAAGTCGGCGTCGTCCCGTTCTTGAAGATAAGATGCGGTGAAACGTCTGGAAAAATCGAATACTATGGTCAATTACTTGCCCGATTCGTCCGCAAAAAGGATGTAAATCGACGAGTGGGTTAATCGAACTGAGGAACGGTTACGGGAACGTCCGGCGATCGGTTCCGCGTCTCGCGAGCGCCCTCCGCTAAGCGGGCGACGAGGGGACCGAGAATTTGTCTGATAGGAAGGCCAATGGATGCGAGACCGAATCGAACGGGTGAGGGGCGGTGAGGATCGCTGGCGTCGCCGGCATTGACTCGAGACGGTCGGGTCAGTGCGGGCGACGCACGCGAGGACCGGGGCGGGGCATATATGTGTGAATAGCGCTCGCCTTGGTGTGTGCGGACGTGCTGGTTCAGGATGGCCTTCTGGCGGAAATGTTTGCCGCACTCGCCGCACGTATATGGCTTCTCACCGGAATGGATGCGTAGGTGCTGATTGAGGATGGCCCGCTGGCGGAAGGAGCGCGGGCAGTACACACACGCGTACGGTTTCTCGTTGGCGTGGATGCGGAGATGCTGCGTCAGGTGGGACTGCTGCCGGAACCGCTTGCCGCACTCTGGACATCCATATGGCCTGGAGTCTGTGTGGATCCGCTCGTGTTGGAGCAGGGTGGACTTCTGTTTGAAGTCTTTGCCGCAGGTCAGGCATTTGAATAGACGAAGCTCAGTATTTGGGTTGTGCTTCCGAGGTTTCGGTGGTTCTGGTTGCACGATATCTGGTAAATGGCGCAAGTCCGCCGTTGCATATTGGTCAAGAGGACCTTCCAATGATAGGACTCCGCCGTTCTGTTTTAGGTAGTGTAAGGGGAAACCACCAGTTCCGAGCATATGGCTCGCAGGTCTCGCTTCTTTGAAATATGGCGTGTATTGCTGTTGTAAGTCAGGTTGCGTGACGAAGCATGGCGTTCGGTCTAGATGGTCTTGCGATGGTTGTTGAGGCTGAGGTTGATTTTGTAGCTGCTGCTCGACTTGCATGTGCTCTGGGGATGTTTGTTGCTGCGCCTGTTGCTGGGCCTGTTGTTGCGCTTGTTGTTGAGCGAGTTGTGCGGCCTCATCCGCGGAGGGGTCGGGGGGCGGGGGCGCAGGGGGGTATGGGGAGGGGGCCGGGGACGCAAGTTGTGGTTCCGGCTGAGGGGAAGGACCCCCAGGGCTTTGGTGTTGCATCGCCTGGTAACCTCCATCCAATACCGCTCCGCCCCACTGTGTTCCAGGAGGAGCGCGTTCCACGCCATCTTTATAGAGCACATAGGGCGCTGTCGTATCTGTAACCAAAAAGAAACCATTGATTTTTTTCTTTTATTAAGGTAACCACGTATTCTCTCCTTATTATATAAGGAAAAACTTCATCTTTACTTTGTGGGCGATTCTTATTATAATATAAATAATAGCAAATAGTGGTGGTAACGAAATTGGTGTTAAATTGTTTGGGTTCGCTTATATCTACAATGACTACGTGTTAGACTATTTTCATGTATCAATAACTATGATTTAACGTCGGGGAATATCTCTGCCGGTGTCGTGCATCGAGGGCTGTGTCGTGCCACGCGGTCGCAACACTCTTGCTGCCAAATAAGAATTTAATAAAACGTCACATTCGGGTGAGACATTTTTGATGGTTGCATGCTTTTATGATATACTCGTCATATAAGACAGTGATTTTATGAAACTTTAAAATTTTCCATTCGTTTTAGAAGACTGGAAGCCTCGCTCATGCATGATTAATATACTGAGCAAGTTCATATTAATTTTAAATTAATATCACATTATCGAACGGTAGTGATTACGGATGTCGGACACTTTCTATTGGAATGAAAAACAATAAAAACTTTAAACTAAACTAAATAAATAATTTTCTAATTTCACTCACTTTCTTTACTCACAAAGCTAATACGAAACTCCGGAAAATGCGATGCTTTTCTTTTCTGAAGAAATGCAAACAATGAACGAAGTTCAGTCATTATCATTTACCGCATAGTATGAATATGAGATTCAGATTATGATGTCAATTTGAATCTGTAGTGAAAAGTAATTTGTTTATATTGTGACACTATTACGTACATTTATTTTAGGGAACTCTTTGATTTTTTTTATATTAAATTCAATTCCCCCAGAGCGACCGGTTTATAAATAATTTGAAAACAAAGAACACTTTGCTGGGACGCATTCTAAAAAAATTATTCCATCCATCTTGGTCGGACGTCCATCTTTAATATCGTTAATAACCTCTCGGATGGGCTAAGCGATAAAATCGTGCTACTACTCCCTTATCGCTACAATCGATTTGTCGATATCTCGATATAATATTATCGAGATCCAAGTTTTTGGTATAAAATATCCAATTAGCTTGCAGCTTCTTCGCCAAAGTCTAGTGTATAATTTTTTATTTATACTAATATTATAATAGCCACGAACTTTCACTGGATGGATGTTTTATATATTTACTACTTGTATCACAAAACTAAAAAATCTTACGAATAATTTCCGTAATACATGATAATAATATATAGAGCATAGTTTATGCTTGTATATCCTTGGGAATGAGATTGTATTTGAAACTAAAATATTTCGGATTTACTACGCGATTTTTTATTAATTTAAAATTACATTATCCCGACGTTTCGGTTACTTTACAGGAGCCGTGATCACAGGCAGACGAGATTGTATTTTCTACAGAATCGATAGATGGCGCTATCCGTTGGTTACCAACCGATTTTCCTTTAAACATATAATTCGTTTATTTTTAAGTTAATTGCTAAGTTCCCGTGCACTAACTAGTGGGTAAGGGTTATTTCTTTCCATCGTTAAAGGCCTTTTTTTTAACAATTTGTTGCTCTAATATTTATTGTTATTAAATGTGTCGTTTACTGGCGCAGGCGACTTTTGTTTTATTATTAAATTCTCTTTGTGATTCCTTACAATTATTGTACACACTGGAAAGTGTGTGTAGATCTTTTTATGGAAGACAATGATTTATAACTGAATTACATCTGTTCACAATCTCCAGGATAAATAATAAGGGAGGAAGCGTCCAGGCGATTTCATTTGACAGCGACGTTTTAATGACGCAGAGTAATTTTAAACCCATCCTCTCACATGTGGGGTGTCATATCGAATTAAGACTTTTTGTCTTAACCCTTTTAAATTATATCGTTCAGATCACGTCGGGAGAGCCTGGGAATATCAGCCAACCCCTTTCCATGTGGCTTGAGTTTTTATTAGTTGTATAATTTCAGTAATGACATTTTACTTGTGCGGGACATATGCTGAACGGGAGTTCGGTGAGAAGTGTTTTATACCGTAGACGGAAATAAAACTCTTAAATTAATCGTAATATAATCTGAGGTGATTCTTTTGTTACTGTACAGTAGGAGTAAAACTATTTGTAATATTTCCTCTTGATCACAATCGCTATAAAAAACGTATGACGAATGTAAGGCAGTGGTGGATCCAGTGTGATTTAAAACTGGTCCGAAACGAACCGCCCCTTCCTGCGTCTGAAGCGTCGGAGTACGGACAGCAAAACACGAGCTGCATAGGTTAATGAGTAGAAGCAAAAATACAAAAAACACTATTAATGTGGAAGGTCTTATGTTGTTATTGGATGCTATACACATTACATTATGATGACGAGTGAATATTTGAAGAAACCGGTGTTTTTACAATTACCTCTCTAAAGTTGTATTTAAATATAGCAACAGCTGGATACAGTAACTTTATAATATTGTAAATATAAAATGACGTCAAATTAATGAAAGTTATACGAATTTCATTTACTCTAAAAGCCATATCCATATTTTTTAGTCATAGGCTAACTTAGTAAAACTGTAATAGACCGTAAACAGCTTTATTTTGTTATCTTCAGATTATATTTATCTGTATATAGATTATAAACGACATAACAATTATTTTTCTTTAATTTTTATATTAAAGTCTGTGTCTGTTTTTATATGAGCTTTTTATTATCTGTGCACCGTATTCGGGTTCACGGATGTTTCACGAGCGGTTGAATCCGTCACCCTAAAGTCGGGGATTAAACTGAATGGAATAAATCACATCTAAAACAACCTTCTACTAACACAGTTAACATACAAACAGAAACTAACCATAATTGTTACTTGATGGAAATCTGAATACAGTTTTTGTGGTTAGTAATCCGTTTTTGGACAATTATTTTTGATTGCTACCATCGAACCAGGTATGTGGTGCTCTGTGGCTTTTTTTCACGTTTCTAAATGGTTTATCACTTCATAGTGATTACTTTCTTTATTTAAATGAAACTCACTTTGTTTCGGATTACCTACTACATATACTATTAGTTTTAAAAACTACGTATTCCGGGCGTTTCGGTTACTTTGCAGGGAGCGAGATGAAGATGTTTTTAAAAACAATAAAATAACACGAAGTAATCAGAGAAAAAAAAATTGTTTCATTAAAATGAATACTCGCGAAGGTCTAAGATCTTATTACTTTATGTTTATTGAAATCATTTGTTTTATGTACATAGTTTATATATATTTTATTGTATTGTGATATGTATGATGTTTTTTTTTTATGATGATTATGTAGAATTAAAAAAAACATCGGCTATATGATTTGACACCGGGGCACGACAGCAGACAAGACGCCTTGATACTTAATGGATTCGCGAGACATAAGTCAGCGGCGACTCATAATTGTAATTTATCGAATGTTTTGAGTTCGCTTTGAGTTATTTCAGCCGCTGATTCACGTTAACTTAACTTATTTAACAATGAAAAGGATGTCTGACTCACTGAGGGTTCGTGACTTTGAAAATGGTGGCAAGTAAACTTCACTCCTCGTTACGACTTACTTTACAAAAACACATTTTGTAATTGTTTGTTTAACACAAACGCTTATATTTAAAATAACACTCCGGTGTATGCAGTACTGTTTTAAATTATACGTAATTTACATTAGTTAATAATTATTATAAAAAATTGCAATGAACATTTAAAACTGTTAAGTTGTTATCATTCACAAACTAACCGTCCATTCAAAATGAAGACATTGTCACTACATGCGTAAGTGAATGAAATGAAGACGTTACATTATAAAAAGTCAACGTCAACGGCGCATAAAAAGTGGAACGTACGGGTTGTACATCGAATACGACAATAATACATGATACGAGTTGCATTGCTCGTTTAGTTTTAATTCAGTATTCATTAGTTGTTACGAGTCGAACATGTATTGCGTGGAAGCGAAAGTGACATTTTGAATAACGATATATCTTCACTACTTACTACACATTAATTATTTATCATTCCAACTTTTTAGCCCGTGTTGCAAATATCCAAAATGTATATATACATAGGTTAGGGATCAGCTGACTTTGAATTTGAAGAAAATAATGTAACAGTTATAACAAAAATGCGTTTATATCTATCGAAGTTTTATCGAACAAAGTAAACATTAGCATAATTAATTATAAAATACAAGAATGTTTAAAGATCCCTAATTTTTTATCAGCTGGACATCGGTACCGGTTGTAAGCGCGTCACCGCGTCGCGACAATTTATTTTGGTTCGGGGCAATGCACTTCGCAGCCCTAAGATCTTAGCGAATAAACGAGAGTAAACATTAAAAGAAAAACAAACGAATTAAGGCTATTAAAATTAGTTTACATGAAGCGAGACTGCGCGGCTTTGAGATGTCGTTTTGTTCCTTACGCGCCTCCCGTGATGTGGACATTTTATTATATTATTTTCATGACTTCAATTATTTAATTCCGCGCGTTCTATGCGTATGTTTTGACTGTAACGGTCGAAATAAGCCCTGAAGGCCGAAGTAAACGTAATATAATGCCTCGGCTCTCTTTATTTTTTCGGTAAAATAATAAATCTCTTAAATGGTTTTGGCCGTAATTAACGACGTGTTCACACTCGCGGCGACTGAAGAATGGCGTTGGAGCCAATAAAAGTTTAATACAGAGATGTAACCGGGATGCAGTTTGTTATTCCTGAAATAAATGAATTGGACTCGCCCTAAATCGTATCGCGACATGGAAACGCAATTTAACAGATACTAATTAAATGCTATCTACAACAGAACGTTTTTATACAACATTAGTGACAGGACCGGCGCAGGACTGTACGGAGGCGTTATATTGTGCGTGGCTTATGATTTGTAACGGCTGCGAATGTGTCACAAATCATTGAAATGGCGTTTGGTGTAATTAAAGTGGGAGCTTGCAATAACCGGCATTAAGCTGGTGCTTCGGCGACGCGTCTCCGAGCTATATCTGTCCAAGACGGTTCTCGACAAATGCTAACGTCCTCTAGGACACCAGTGATTGCTGTTCGATTTATAAACGCTTACCGCCCTAACATATTCAACTTTTTATTAGACTTAATTTCTCCGCACACTGCTATGGAATGAAATCCTTTGTTATGATTCAATGGTCCATATTCACTCGATCTTAAGATATGTGCACGTTTTTAAAATAATAAATAAATCTTAATGAATAGTAGGTTCGATATTTTAGTACCGAAATTTATTTAATACGTCTTTATATCAGATAGCATAACTATTTGGGATATTTATTTATCGGCGGGCCGATGTGTTCAATATGAACATAGTTTTTGTCTCCGGTTACGACTTTTAACATGTAGAGCGTGAACGACATGAGGCTCACGTGAAACATACTTTTGATAATACAAACTACGATGGCACTTGCTTTTTTTTATATATTTTTTAACAATAATACAAAAGTTACTATAAAATATCCATAGTATTTGATATTAATTGCATGTGTTGTAAAAAATATAGTATAATTAAGCAGAAATGTCACTAGTACGCGTAGCATTCAATAATAATATGTATGTGAAACGGAGTTATGTCTCTTAAAATATATTTTAATTGCTCCTAACCTACAGCAGCGTCAAGGTCTTCGATGTATTGACCAAATCGACCAGTTAGGACAAAGCAACGTGATGACTCATAGTGTCGAGATTCTCAGAAGGATAAGTCGGTTCTAAAAGTCATTTGAGCTTAACATAAATTAATTATTTATTTAAACATCAATAAAAATATAATATATAAATGCATATTATCACATTTCTTAGGGATTTATTTCTGTTGTATGTGTGTTTTCCATCACAAAAAACGATTATATAGTAGATGTCGCTGTTGTTTAGTAAGTATAATTATATCAATAGTTATGCCTGAAGCGTAAACGATAAAGTACTGTCCGTCGGTCGCACTCGTTGGGAATGTTGTCGTATAGATATGTTTTAAGTAATGCTAGTTTGTTTATAGTGTGTATATAATTAGTCGTTACGAGGTGCGAGGGGATGTCGGTATGTACTCACCGGAGAGAGATGGGTCTATTTCTGTTAATAATGACCGGCACGAAGCGGACGCCACATCACAAGACATATCACCAGATATATCTTCGATTCTTTTGTACATATTAATGTGCAACGGATTCATATCTAATAAGGAAGCGACTTCGAAAATCGCTTTCCGAAGTAACTTCGATTATTTAATTTGTTTTTTAATATATTTTCTACCATTCGATATTTAGATTACGTATGAGCGAATTAAAGTATTGAGACTCTTTTGTCTCAATTTGAATCTTATCACTGAACCTCAGACGGCTTTTAAAAATGTCTCAACAACTTTAAACATCTCGAGAGTATTTCATAAAAATATTTCAATAGAAACTCACTGGATCATTGTATTAGTTATCGTGGCCGTATAATAAAGCATCATTGAGGCACAAATAAAAAATTCTACAGCCTTACTGGCGTGATGGCACTTATGGTGTTAGGAATAGGGGTCATAATCCCTCGCGTATCAACATGTGGTGTCGTAGACAAGCTCTTGCTTCACAAGGGGCTCTATTTTTAACAGATTATGCACGGGACGCGCTGACGAAGCGTGCTGAAGATTCGCTGGTCACAATGCCTTGGTTTTTTTGTGCACTTGACTCGTTTGATGAGACCAGATACTAATTTAGGTTACACTAGATGCATTTACATTTTTTTTTGTTACGTGAAAGATTTCGGTGACAGTAGGTATATATGAGACTGCATTTTATATAACTATCAGAAACTCTTTGGTGTCCAGCTAATATTGAAGTTCAATAACTTGAAATGATTATTTCATATCAATTAATATTTCTGTATCCATCCTTCACGACAAACATATAATATAATTTTACAGTGAATAGAATAAGCAACTAGAAGTATCCTAAGGTTGAAAGTTTTGTTTCACATTCGATTATAAAGAATTCCACAGACAAACTGCATTGCAGAAGTTACCTAAACTTCGGTGGCATTGCATGTTCTGCAGGCAATAAATTAAAAAGTAAAAGTAATAAATACGGCGGGATCAACGGACGAGTTTGGCGCCTGCACGCGAACCTTCCGTGATTTTGGATACAGGACCAATTATGTGCTTTATAAGAAAGGGTGGTCTGCACGATTTACGATTTAGCTTTCTGATGTTTTGCTTTCAGTTTAGAGGTGCTCATACAAATGCTCGTTTGCCTTTTAAATTAAATGGCTTTTACAAATAAATTGAATTACATCATGTTAGTTAGCTGCACTCTACATACCCTTACGAATATATGAGAATCGTTTTAAAAAGGTGAACTTAATATTGTTTTTATTATTATTCTTAATATTTTCTATATTTTTTATTTACTTATTACTGTTGATACCAAAGATGATCTTAATTATAATTTGATAAAATTTAAAATTGTTATTGATAGGAATGAGACAAACCAATTCAACATATAAATATTATAGAGGTGTTCTGAAACTTTTCTTATAATTTTTATGAAATATGTTTAATTCAATACTAATCAAGAGAAAACAACTGTTTTCTTTCATGTCGAATATTCAGTATTTTAAAAAGAAATCCCTCAAAAGAAACCGAGGTGATTTCCTTTCGTGTGAAAAATTGTGGTGACTTAAAATGCACCTTTTCTCATTGACATAGGCATCACGAGAGATGAATGAGGTTTGTCCTGGAACAAGCTATAGCTACAGCCGCGATAAGTGATTATGAACTCTACAACTATCGTAATAGAGTGTGAGATGACGGCAGTAAGATTTTGTAAGAATGTCTGGACGGGTGAATGGCCGCTGAAAGCGCGGTTCACAAGTTTGAGACACGGCACCGCTTCCTGAAGCTTTGAGTGCTAGAATTTTGTTTTATATTTTTATGGGTGGGCCTTCATTTGCAGCGGCGATAGAATAAAACGCCTTAATAATAATCACCGTCACATCTGACTATGGAAAGTGAACAAAGATAAATTTTGAACGATAAGGTTTGACTTTAAATCTTTCATATATATTGTGTGTATATTCTTAGTTGGAAAAAAAGTATATTAAAGGATTCTAGTCCTATATAGAACATTCACTATCACACAGGAGGCGTTCCTCACATTCCTAAATATTCAGACGACAGCGAAAGTTATTTGTCAACTATTTGTACTAAATAACTAACGAGGGTCACGTTGCTGGCCAGAGACTGTTGTTGGGCAAAACATCCGCTTTACCTCACGATATTTTGAAATTCAATACCTATCAGGCATTTTTTTAACCACTTATGTAGTTTTAGTTAATGCATAACTAAAAAAGAATGAAAAAAAACCCTATTTCTATTTCAAATATAGAACTCATGTACAATAAATGCCAATCCCATTGCAACTGCCATAAAAGGACAATCCAAAAATCTCGTCCCGTTGAAAGCCTACCTAGACCACAAAAAGTTCATACGATGCACCCCTCGTATTGGATAAATTGTGTCTCGATCCATATTTCGTTTACAAATTAAACACCCTGTACATAACCGGCCCCGCACCCTGTACATATGTGGACATGATTTATATACGACGTATACATTTGGTATAATTGAAAAATGGCGGAGTGAGTTAATGGTTCAGCATCGGACAAAGCAAATAGCGTTTTACGTCAGTTACGGCCTGTTATGAATATGGATGTTGCGAGTTCCACTTCAATAAATTTGTCCCATTTGGTTATCATGATTTGCTTTTAAATATAGCGAGAGGTACATTACTGTTAATCATGTTTTCCTCTTGACATCTGTCTGAATGTTCAGTTAGGTTGTATACGTAGACAATAAGTTTTACACAAGTTTTAAAAATACTACTTTACTGCATAAGGCTTTATCTGGATGAAGTTTTAATTTTTTTTTTATTAAAATTTTATCTTCAATTAACCTAGGTTCATCAAGTTTCTGCGGGTAGAGTTACTAATTTTTAAAAGCGCTATTAGCATTTCTTCGAAGCGGGGAACTATTTTTTAATTTACTGTAAAGCTTAGAGGATGACGTTTTCCGTCAAGCTGTCAAATCTGACAGTTGGCTTTCATTTAATGTGCGTGTTGAACTGTCAAAAGACTCGAGGAGTTTAGAACGTTCAAGAATTAAGTATATTCAGCATTTACTTACATTTGATATTTTGGCGGTTAACAGAAGTTAGTTTTAAGTAGCGTATAATGTATAGTGCATTGATTATACAAATAATATGAGAATAATAACACAATCTGTAACTGAATTTTGAAAACGACATACATATATTTAATATGTTCGAACAGGATTCAGTTCGTCTAGATGGCCAGTAGCGCACGTTAATTCCATCGATCATTACTTCGTGCAATCCGCCAATCGAAAAATAAAAACACTGCCAGCCCCACCTGCATCTACCTCGCGAACCCCCCCCCTCCCCCACCACCAGTCTGTAGGGGAGATGTGATTTTTTCGAGCGTCACCCCCGATCGGTACTGTATAATAATGATCGCTTCATATTATGTATCACTGTATGTACAATAGCATTTTTAATTAAGTTTTCGTATGTGAGTGAATTTAAAAGCTCCTCGTATTATGTTTTTTTAATATTTGAATGGAGTTTATACGGAATGTATTTTGTAAAATGTGATGTATGATCCTTTTTATTACGATTCATATAAAGTTATAACAATGATATTAACAACAATATTATCAAAGTGTATGTTTTTATTGCCAAGGCGAATATTTTACTCCTCCGTCTTAACAGTGCTACGACATTCCGTGTAGCGGAATTCTACAAAGTGCTACGTATTACTATAGTTCACACTAATACTCCTAAACAATAATGTTTAAGTATTGGTTGCCGTAAATAATTGATAAACCGTCAAATATTTCAGAAGCCATATCTTTTTTCGGTCGTGTTTTGTATATAAACAAACAGTTGTTTCATATATATGTGTGTGTGTGTTTGCATGTGTGTGTATGTGTGCAGAGCCGAGCTCGAGCTAAGCCTCATCGCGTGCAGAGCGCCATGCAAAAATGTGCATACACACCACTATCTATGACCCCCCACCCCTCCCCCGATCCATGAACAAATAGATCTTTTGCCGGCGTTCTTGTTTTATGTACGGGTCAATCTATGTTGGTCGAGGGATAACGCCGTTCCCCCTTTATGTGTCATGTAGTTTTAAATTACGAATTATCTGCATGATTCTATAAAATGACACTGATGGAATTTAAATGTTGATATTTATTAACTATTATTAATGTTAGTATTTTGAATGTGAAAGTAATGTTAAGTGTAAAATAAGGAATATTGCGATGTTTGTCCTGTACAGGGGACTACTCCTAAGGGCATTCATACAGGAACAAATATTTTAGATTATCCAATCCCCGGACATTTTACTATGTTCTGAAAGTCAATTAAGAAACGTATTTTTAAGCTCCGTTTTCAATTTTAAAACCGTCCTTTCAAAGCGCCTTTTACTCAGCAAAGTATAGAATTTAACGAAGCCGTAATTATAATGCTTAAAGGAAATTTCTTTTTACAGCGGTTTAATGAATTGCCAGGTTTTCCTCGAGACATTCCTCGAATGGATGATGAACGTATAGCGTATTCGATAATTGACAACAAAAATCTCCCAAACGAAAGTTAGCACTGCGTTCGAAAAGTTCGATAGCTGGCGGGGGAAAGTTTAGTACACACAGGAAAGAAAAAAAGGAACTGAGGCCAGAGAAACTGTGTTAGGAGGTAAGAAAGAAGGCCACGGACGCGATCGAAATAAAACGATTCTGCGTAAGGTCGGCGATACTGAACTTTTTATGGGCAGGTTTTTTTTCTACACGTTCAGGACAACGACGTAAAGGAAATTTTGCTTACAGCGTTTTAAATATACGATATTATAAATTTTATTATATTCAAAATATTTGTGTATAGACTTATTGACTTACGAGACTCACACTGTAACTCATTGAACTAATTAAATCATTATTGTCATTTATAATCTAATACGAATCACTTATAGCGTCAAGTAGTAACTGTATTTATATAGTATAGCACTACTTAGAGGATAGTAGTATCCTTGCTTATCACTGTCAAGAGAATGTCAACAACTTGTAGTATTTCCCGGCACTCGCTTACTCTTCTCAACTAGTCAGCTATATGTTAGTTTTGATTATTCACAGACTTTTTGATTTAACCACTCAAAGTTAATTTTATAGCAAGTCATACTGATCTGTTACATTGATTTAGAAATCTACATTATTAGAAAAACTCACTACTGGCGAGTGATTGTTGTGGTAATTTAAATAAAGTTCAGAGATCAATGATTAAGAACTATAATGTTAATATCATTAGCGCAACACTGGCTGCGCGGATAATGAACGACAATCAGTTAGAGAAAGGTGAAACGCACCTCGTAGACGTTTTTGTCATTCTATTAAACTTTTGACAGTGGAGATTTGTTATGTTAATTCGATGCTAATATTTTGATCCAAGTATTAATTAAGAAAAGTTTGGTGTTACAATACATACAGCAATGCGTTATGTGTTTTGACTATGCTTCATATGAACCAAATAGATTCATCAAATAGAAAGATATTTGTTTGTGACTTCATAGAAATAACTTCGATTGTCTATGAATAACCCATTAGATTATGAAATGTCTTAATTATATATATGCTTTGTGTGAATCGTAAACGAATGTTCTATTATCATGCGAAGTAATCACGGCCCACGGTCGTATATTCCTTGACTTTTAATACCTATATTGACTTATGATCCAGAGTTAAAACAACCATTACCGCACACAAATGCACCTACCCCGCCCGGTTCGTTTTTATATTTTTGCACATTCAAAAAAGTATGAAAGACAAAGATGGAATGATGATGAGATCGAGGCTCCCATAGCGGACAATGGGGTGCAAGCGGGACGATACCACTCCTGACACTGCCGACGCTAAATAAAAATAAAGCCTTTCTTTTTTCGATGTGATGCTTTTTTACGTTAGTCTGCGTTCGCAATTAGTGATGTGCGGTTGTATTGGGCATTGGATGTATGCAAATAAACTGTATAGGTATGGTCGAGGGCTTTTGTCTCTCGTTTGTTGAGGAAGCGGAGCCCAAGGTCGACACTGGTCTGTCCCAAACAACAGTCGATATAATTTATAGATACGTCTCATTGTACCTTTCTTAGCAAGCAATCCTTTTAGCGGACGAATTCTGCCGATCTCTCGATGCGAATTCGAATAAAAGGCCTTAAAATGTTTTAAACTGTTTCATTTCGTAGATTGGAGTATGGCCATGCTTTATACATAATGAGGGCATTGTTTTCGCCTTTGCCGGGGACGTTTAAAATAAAAACGCAACAACTTTCGGCCAACTTTTATACTATTTCATGATTACTATAAAATAATATCTTAAATACGACCGTCTCATAAAACCATCCATTATAAAATTCATTACTGTGATGGATATCATCATCTACAGACGTAAACTTCCATCTAAACCAACACATCCCAGATCCTAAACCCTCAATGCATCCTAATCAAAGGTATGCTAGAAAGAGCGCAACAAATTACAATGGCCCAAGAAAAAAAACCCCTGACATCCCAATGCAGCGCGCGCGTGTGTGCACACACAAACACACACACAAAGCCCGTGTCGGTGCATGCTTTACGCGGAAAAAACGGCTGCGTTATTGATTTTTCTGTACAGCGTTGTTGGGGTGAGGGGGGTGAGGGGGTGAGGGGGTTCCCGCCCGGGGCCTGAAAAACTGTCTGTTGAAAAAACCGAGACGAAAAAGCACCCCTCCCATTTTAATTGGTAACGTAGTGTCAATAGGGCTAATCCTGGGGCCGTAATAGCCTGCTTTTGTCTACCGAATGCATTTTTCAGTTGCCAGGCGACGGATCTGAACCGCGGTTTAGTTCTTTTGGGCCTTTTTAATGAGGAATTGTAATACCCCGCCGTGCATTGTTTCGTTTTCGGTTTTAGCGAAATATCCTGAGATTAATTAATAATAATTTGCCATTATTATTTTTCTTCCTTTTTAAAATCCTTATTAAAGTTTTAATTGTTTTGGTGTAGGACTATCGAGCTTTTTCGAAAATCAAAATTGTGATCCACTCTCAAATTTAGCAAAATGTATGTTTTCAACTACATTAAAATGCTGTTCGCACACAAAGAGGGAAACGCAACTGACGCAAAAAATTTTGAATATAACCAAAAATGTCATTAAAAAGTAAAAACCCCGGCTCGTAAACCAATAAGCAAAACCCTGACCTCTGTAATGGCTCAAGTGGCTCAATTGACTCCGGACGTGACGTCACGCATTTCCGCCTCTAATTACGCACACTTGCAAAATTGCGAATTATTGCCATGGGGAACAAAGGGACCATTGAAACAAATACAAATAGACACTTTCACATGAGAATTGAATGTTGTCTACTTTTATCCGCCCAAATGATTTCGCCCATCAATTAAATCCTTCCTTCAGTCCATCGAGCTCGCTCTCAAACAACGACAACGCTTTGCCCCCGGTTTTTCATATAATACCCATGTTTGATTTCAATACATAATCTTTAATTGCAAATGACAGTTTTAATAGACATTTATGTTTTATACATTGACAAGTCGCAAAGAATCGCCCGTGACATTAAAGGGATGTTTCTGAAATTAATATTTGTATGCAGCCCGTCTTGTTGCATAGTGTTGTAAAAAACGCAGAGTTTGTTGGATTGGCATTGACCGCTTACGCAACTACTTGACATCAATAAATATACAAACGGTCGGACAGTCCAACGACATGAATGTATATACAAGACTTAGTTTAGCTTTACTTTCATGTGAAGTGAAATAATTAAATATATATATTAATCACGGGAGGCTAACAAAATGTATTAGCCTAGATTAAGTTATTAATTAATTATATAAGTATAAGCCTACATTATTTAAATAATGTCATAAGAATTTTAAATATTCCTAGTATAAGATGAAATCGTTTAAAAACTAATTAAAGATAATTTTTAATTATGAAAATTAATCGACAATTGAAAAATTTAGAACTGTCGTTACCAAGGGCTTTATGATAAAACGGTATTTAAAGTATACCTTATATACAATAAAACTAATTTTAATATATAGATATAATTTTTAACGATCGTTTGTTTTAAATGCTGCCAGCGAACACATCTTCCGTAAAGCTGTACGTATCAAACTGAAGTTGTAAAGACTATCGCCTTATAGTTTGATGTGACCGTCTGTGGTTACACTTGCAGCGATTAAAAAGAAACTTTGCTTAGTTGAATTGATTATTATATGCAGTGTCTTGTTATTATTCCATCAGAAACTATTTAATTGTATTTTTTTAATATACAAATAAATAAATCACAATTGTTTACGTGTAATAATAGTTTGTAATGACACGATTTATTAGTTAATATATTCGATGTTTAATATCAAATTAACTAACTTCTCGATGTATAAAAGTGAAATCGCTATCAGTGGGACCACCGGTAGTCGCGTGTCTACGAGTCTTTGAACACGGAACATATAACAAACCATAAGACATTGCAATATGATTCAAAGTCCAACGAGCATGTCATAGACAAACATAGTAAACTCTGTTATGACTTATTTATGCCTTTTTACAACATTATTTATGCTATAATGTGTTTGATGTGGTACTAACAAATTGGTTGGAACAGAATTAATATTGTATTTAGTTTGTATACTGTAGATGTCATTCAGAAGGTACATTACATTGCATGCGACATAGAAATGAAGTAATTTATCAAACGAATAGTTTTTATGTCATGTACTATGTACTGAGACAGCTGTATACAAGGAGATAAATACTTCAAATTAAGATCAACGGGTAGCGTTCTAATTCAATCACA